>PVIA01011739.1:0-42573 GCA_004024845.1 Tonatia bakeri
ATATTTCTTTCTTCCTTCTGGTCCACACCGTTGATTCGAGTCCCAGTTTCCTTCTCCTCGCTATTGGTTCCCTGTACATTTTCCTTTATTTCACTTAGTGTGGCCTTCATTTTTTCATCTAATTTGCGATCAAGTTCAACCAGTTCTGTGAGCATCCTGGTCACCAGTGCTTTGAACTGTGCATCAATAGACTGACTGGCTATCTCTTTGTTGCTTAGTTGTATTTTTTCTGGAGTTTTGATCTGTTCTTTCATTTGTGCCATATTTTGTCTTAACACACCTGTTACATATGAGGGGCAGAGCCTTAGATGTTCACCAGGGCGGGGCAACCCAGTTGCTGGGTTGTGATGCTGTATGTGGGGCAGGAGTCCAAGAGGGAACAATGGCACTTGCTCTGCTCTCTGCCAGATTTCAGTCACTTCCCCGACTTCCCACAAGCAAAGTGGGCCCTTCTGCTGCCGATGGCCGGGTGGGTGGGCTTGTGCACATTCTAGGACCCCATGGGTCTCTCCAACAGACTCTCCTGTGAGGTTGGGAGACTCTCCTGTGATAGCCAGTCTATTGATGCACAGTTCAAAGCACTGGTGACCAGGATGCTCACAGAATTGGTTGAACTTGATCGAAAATTAGATGAAAAAATGAAGGCCACACTAAGTGAAATAAAGGAAAATGTACAGGGAACCAATAGCGATGGGAAGGAAACTGGGACTCAAATCAACGGTGTGGACCAGAAGGAAGAAAGAAATATCCCATCAGAAAAGAATGAAGAAACAAGAATTCAAAAAAATGAGGAGAGTCTCTCCCGCTGCCACCTCAACCCCCACAGGTGTTTTCAATGGGTGATTTGAGGCTTTCTTTCCCTGCTGGGACCCTGGGTTGTGCGTCTGTCCTGCTCCCCAGTTTTGCCTGGTTTGTCTGCACATGAAAATGGGACCACCCAGTTTGCCAGCCACCTTGCATGCTGTGCCCCACTCCACAATCTGCCACCTCGCTGGATCCACCAGCCACTGCTTTGTTGCAAGCCCTCTCCACCCCAGCTGCCCCCTCCTACCAGTCTGGATGAATGTTTCCTCTTTAACTCTTTGGTTGTTGGACTTCCATACAGTTCAATCTTTTGTCAGTTCTGGTTGTTTTTAGTTTTTAAATCGTTGTTGTCCTTCTTTTGGTTGTTCCAGGAGGCACAATGTGTCTACATACACCTCCATCTTGGCCAGAAGTAGTCAACTCTTCAAAATTTCTTTTGTTCTTCCTATATATTTATTCTTCTAGTTAAAGTTTAAAAGAACTTTGCCAGGTTTAAAGGAAAAAAGGCTTTTGCTGAAATTATTAAATTAAATTAATGCTATGAGTTTCTTAGGAATACTTGATATGTTTATATTTTCATTTTTACTCAATATTTTGTCATTTCCATATACATTTTACATATTAATTTTGGAATTATTAAGTAACTGATATTTCAAATGGTTAGTGTGACTGTGGTCTTTACATTCAGATGTTCAAGCTTCTGGTTGCTGAATGGTCAGGCAAATTAAGCTATTATCTTGCATTCAGCTAGCTTCCTGTGCTCTTATATAAATTCTAACAATATTTTAGTTGATTCTCTTGGGTTTTCTAGCTGTATGACCCTAAAGTGTGAAAAATGAGAATAATATTGTTCCTCTCTCTACGTCATTATGTTTATTTTCCTGAATCACTTGTCTTCGCCTCATCCCTCACTAAAGTTCCATTTGGTGAATAATTTGATCTCTCTTTTGCCCATTTAGTACTATTATGATCTTAGTGTTTTTCCCAATAAATTACATTATTCTCTCTCTCTTTTTTTCCCCTCCTTCTCAATGCAGATTTTTGAAGTATATCAAGTTAACTGAGGAACCCAGTGCTTTGACAATGCATCCTTAGTGAGATACTTTTTAAGGACAAAATATTTTTTAAAATACTCTTACTCAAGACTCTCATTAATATTGTGTGTTGAGATTGTAATTCTAAAACTGAGGCATGCATTACAAAGCAGAAGAGCAATATGTACATATATGAATGTTATTAGGCACCAGGGTTGTCCAGGTGAGAGAAAGATGAAGCAATATAAAACCACAAGAAGCTAACATAAACTGAGTTACATTATATTTGAATTGAATACATCAACACTGTCAAAGTGAACTTATGACTAAAAAAAAAAAAAGTATCTCCTAGCTCAAGTAAGGGCCCAGAAGACATGATATGCTGATAACAATGAGTATACTCTGGCACCCACTTCTAATAGTTTCTCAATACCATTATTCACTAAAAAGAAACAAGTACCTGTAAAGAAATGGATAATTGCAGGGGCAAGGGAAACCTAAGATGAGCCTGGCACATCTAACTGTCCCACAAGCACAGAAGTGCTTGAAGGCAGACAAGCTGTGTCAAAAGGACGCACATGTCGGCTTCTGGGGGCTCTCCTACCGGCCAAATTTGAGCATCAAAAGAAATAGTAACATCAAATAACTAATATGTTGAAAAAATTTAATGCACAAATCCTTGTCATTACTCAAAATTGGAAACCTAGAAGAGAAGGAGAGGGATGCCAGCCAGTGATTGTAGCAAGAAGGCTAGAAGAAGGAGGGAAAAAACCCACTGTTTTTTGCAAGTCCCAATGCAATAAATGAATGAAGAAAAACCATTAATGGTTTTAAAGCCATTAAGTGAAGGGCTCCTGAAGAGCACAATACTCACGTGGTACCAGATTATCACCCCTCGGATCAGCGACTAATCGTAAAAGGAAAAGGTGCCTGTGCCATTTGCTGTGTGGCGACACGCGCACAGGACACACGCGGGAACATGCTGAGGCCCTGGGAGCTGTGGTGTGCCCTAGTTCCAGTCCCACCGACCACCTCTTCACCTTTATGCCTGGAGTAGAGCCTGCACAGTGGCCTTTATCTGAAAACATACTAGCTGTTTTCTTTCAGCTTCTGAATAAGTTCTTCAAGGACCCACTCCCAGAAGAATTCTGGTTCTCTTCACGAACTGGACGCACAACCCCAACCCCGCAGTGAGCAAACTGAGCCTGCAGAAGATAGCCGGCATGGCGCCGGTCATCAACCAGGTGCGTGGGCATGTGGCCTGTGTCTGCCGTCACCTTCCACATCACAGCCTCAGACTTGATGATGCTCAATATCCTTGCTGAGGTTTTATCAACAAGGGGGCAGGGTTGACTGGGTGAAATGTGTTAAGTCGATTCAGTCGCTTTATCACCTAGTTTACACTTTCCCCAGAAAATCATTCGTGGCATGCAGAATTTATCAGCATCGCCCTACACCAACACCCTTCTTACAGTCTAACCACACACGTTGATTTCTCCTCCAACACACACACGTGCACGCATGTTAACGACCATCTCTGACACTCGTGCCAGCTCCTCTCCCCACTCACAACACTTTCCTCCCTCACCCACACGTAGTCGCATTTCTCTCCTTGTTCAAAGATCAGGTCAAGTCCAATTCCACCGCCTCCTCGGATCTCTAGCAGGCCCATCCCTCTCAGAGCCACACCAGCTCTGGGTACCCACTTACGTAATATTTCACACCAGTGCTGCTGCACACGTAACTCTGAACAGCTGCACCAGTATCTCCCGGAAACTGGTGAGAAACACAAATTGTCAGACCCTGGCTATTTCAGGCCTGTGCAATCAGGAATCCTGGGGGTGGGGTTGTGTTTTCAGAAGTGCTCCAAGGGGTTCTAACACAGGTTAAACTTCAGAACCTCCGTCTCATATTGGTTCCTGCCACGTCACATTGCTCTGTCTTAACGCCCAGGACTGAACCTAAGTGCACTTTTATGTTCCATAATTGCCTTGTGCATTTCAAAGTACTTGGTGCAGTGCTGAGAGTTAGCTGTCCTATCAATCATTGTTGATTTAACAATATATTAATAACAAATCCTTGTTTATCTATTAAGCAGAATTTCTGACAACCGAAAGCCAGGCAGGGGGCACCCATTCTGCATTTAGAATGAAATGAGCCACGGTCTATTTGCTTCAAATAAATCATGCATGTTGATATACATTCTTTTCGTAAATGGAAAGTTACTTATTGCCTTGTCTAGCACTCTCCCCAGTGTTATTAAACACTGACGAGGCATTCTGGGTCAAGATTATGCAGGCCAGAGAGACAGAATTACTGGACTGAGGCTGCACATACTGTCTGTGGGTAGAGACTCAACTTCCCTGCCAGATATGAGTGGCCTCTGGCTGTTATTTTAGCAAATAGTATTTATTTCTTTTACTTTTCTGTCCAGTCCTCCTTTTCCTCCTTCAGTGTCTCCTATTCATGTTTTTCCTTACCGTAAACTGTTTGTCTCTGATCTACAGCTGACTCCCATGACCCAGCTCAGTAGCTGAGAGGTTCTCACATCCAAACAGATGACCACCATCCCCTAGTTCAGAGCGCATGCTGCCAGCAGTGTGCTAGTTCACATGTAATAGTCAACTCCCTAGAAATCAAACCAATTTCCTGGGTGTGAACACTCCCACCACAGCTGACTTCAAGGTGTAAAAGGGACATCATTAAAGATGGAGGTGGGAATAAGTACACTTCAGCTCACCATGCAGACATAACGCACGTAAATAACCTCAAGGGAGTATAAGAGAAAATGTAGCAAAGTAAATAGGAGGTGATACATTTCGAGTATTTATAGCTATTGGGTTTTTTTTTAAATAAAAGATTTTATTTATTTAGAGAGGGGAAGGGAAGAAGAAAGAGAGGGAGAAAAACAGCAATGTGTGGTTGCCTCTTGAGCACCCTGCACTGGGGACCTGGCCTGCAACCCAGGCATGTGTCCTAGACTGGGAATCGAACCAGTGACCCTTTGGCTTGCAGGCTAGCACTCAATCCACGGAGCCACACCAGCTAGGGCATAGCTATTGTTTTTATTTATTTCTAAATTTATAAAATTTAACTTTTAGGTAGCAACTTCTATCTAAAAATCAGCCTACCAAATCTTCATCCTTTGCCCCCTGCAAGCCAACTCCTGCACACCACCGCATGCTGCCCAGATCAGGGGTGCGTGTGCCAAACGCTCACACACGTCTCCTTCTCATTCCCGAATCCCACCATCTCCCCCCTTTCATATGCAGGTAGGAAATGTCTGCAGCCTGTTGTTATCCATCCTGGACGCCTTCCTCTCCAAAGACCAGACTGTTATAATCCGGGCCCTGCTCACCCTGCGGAGACTCTTAAACAAACTGGACAAGGTGACCTACTCCTCTCTGTGCACCCAAATTGCTTCCAGCTACTGTCCGCTGATGGACCATGTGAGTGGCACGGCTGGGCGTGTGGGATCAGATGGTGTGACGGGTGAGCTGGAGCCCCAGCTCTAGAAATGACAGTACAGCCCAGACTAAGTGACCAGAACACAGTCATTTTGTGCAGAGCCACCATTTCTTTTCGAGGTGACATTAGTCATGAAGTACTGTGAGAACCTGGAAAAGTCTCCCCATAAGAAAGCAGAATCAAAGAACAGCTCTGTCCTTGGATGAAAGAGAAATTGTAGCTCAGTGGTCATATACTGGTTAACCCTGAGTCCAGACTTCCTGAGTTCAAATCCTGTTCTGTCCCTTATTAGCTGTGAAGTCTTAAGCAGGTGTTCCAGTCTCTCACCTGTAAAATACAGAGGGTAGCCAGTCTCTTGTGGGGACTAGAGATGACGTGTAATGCCCCATGTGGGTTTGTTATCATCATATAAAACTTTTAATTAAAAAGTATCTTATCAGAAAGTTGCGTGTTTTAAAAATTCTCATTTTGTATGGTAAATGTGTTCCAGGCAAGTTGGATGACAGTAATTTATTTTAATAAACAAGAATAGTTTAGTATGCCATGGGCAATCTATTTTTTTAAAGATTTTTATAATTGTAATGAGTTGTTTGTGAACCAGGAATTATTTCATAGAAAATTATCTTGCAAAAATTTGTAAGTTCTTCATTACTCAGATTGCAGTGAGGAAGAACACAATATTATTACACTATACAAAGAAAGGATTTAGTGGCAAAAATTACTCTTACAAGGACAAAAATGATAATAATAGTGGCTAAGATTTATTGAGCATTTACTATGTATCAGGTATTATTCTAAGGAATTTACATGTATTATCTCATATAATTATCTGAACAAACTCTATTACTATTATCCAGGTTACATACTAGGAAACTGAGGCCAAGAAAAGTGAACCTCTGGCCAAGTTCACACAGCTAATAAGTAGTTAAAATAACTATGTAAAATATTATTTTCAAAGTGAACTCACTTGAAGGAAAAACTAAATAAATTATCAAGCCAAAAAAGAAGGAAAATTAAAGAGAACAGGATGTTGTCAGGTATCAATTTACCGTAAGCCATTCCTTGAAGGCAGAGAATTTAAAAAATATCAGAATAGCAATGAACCTATGGTACTGTGCCTTTCCATATTAAAAGCAAAAAAAAAAAAAAAAAACCACCACGATCAAGCTCACTCAACCTATGGGGGGCAAAACTGGGATTTCAATGGGTACCCGGGTCCTACAAAGCTCTTCCCACTGGTCTATACACACAGCCTTTCCAAGGTCAGCATGCCCCTGTAGTCCAAGGACGCAAACAGATGGCCCGCAGATGAATGCCACCCGCAGGTGTGTTACGTTTAGTCCTCAAACAGAGTGTGGTTGGTATTTGTACCCTGAGGAATTGTTCACAAACATCTGACTTGTGAAGGAAATGGCACAAGATCTGGAACACTGAACCCTACAACCCACCTGGCAACAGCCAGCAGGACCTGGGTGTCCTCTCTGAGGGGGGACAGGGCTCTCTCCTGTCTCTGTCTCCATCCTCTCCCTGTGCTCCTTCAAGGTCACCCACTGTGTTCTGTTGCATCCCTGTCCAGCCCCTGTGACATATGATTTAATTACCACTCTTGCAGGTTTAGACTTTCATACCCATTAGTGACCCCTTGGAAGGAACATATGAAACCACATTGGCCATTTGTCTTTCATTGGGAACATATCTGATAAGTTCCTGAGAACAGAAAGGAAGAGATATAAAATGAAATCATAAAAATTTCTTAAAAACTGGAAGGTAATGTTATAGTTTTCAAAAATTAACCTCTTCCCCTGACTTGCAAGTTTTCTCTTCTGGAATCTTTGTAATCCGATCACCTCTCCACAGCTGTCCTGTGTAGGCCCTGGGAACCGGCTCAGTGTCAGTGCCCCGCGCTCCCACTGGTGCTCACTGCGGCACAGCAAGGGCTTCCAACGTTTGACTGTCGCTCAGTTATTCTGAGTCCTTTATAGACATTACCCCCAAGTTAAATAGATTTCTGTTTTTAAGACATTACTGAAGACTACCTTCCTAAATTTAAGAAACTTACTGTTCACAAGGGATTTTTTTTTCATGCAATCTGAATTTTGGTATGCAAATCTTATTTAAAACCAAGAGCTGACTACTTAGACCCAAGGTGAAGCTTTTCTAAAAATAACATAATTTCTTATATATGTATGTATACATAATATATACTTATGTAGCATGTATAAACGTATATACATAAATATATATATCACACTGTTTAAAGAAAGAAGCCCTTGTTCTGGCTGGTGTGGCTCAGTGGATTGACTGCTGGCCTGTGAAGCAAAGGGTTGCTGGTTCAATTCCCAGTCAGGGCACATGTCTGGGTAGAGGGCCAGGCCCCCTATAGGGGGCACATGAGAGGCAACCACACACTGACGTTTCTCTCCCTGTCTTTCTCTCTCTTTTCCCTTCTCTCTAAAAATAAATACATAAATAAAATCTTTTAAAAATATGTGTTGTTGTTTTTTTTTTAAGAGAAACCCCAGAATTATCCTCAAATGAGGCTTTTCTATGTACAAATTCCAGAGCAATGGAGGTATTCGGAGCATGGCCATCCGACACTTTGGCGAACTGGTCAGGGACATGAGTCAGTACAGGTGGATGTTGAACAACGCAGTGTTCAGGGCCTTGGTGCCTCTGATCCTGTTTCTGGAGGATACAGAGACAAGAGTCACTACAGTAAGTCTTGCCATCTTGCTTTTCTTAGTTTGGCGGAGACACGCCGTGTTTTACATGACACCAGACAAAGAAACCCTCACTGACGGTTTTCTGCTTTGGCAGGCATGCAAACACACATTGGCAATCTGTGTCTCAGAGTTGCACTGGTCAACACTGAATTTGCTCCAGGACCGGTGCTACAGCTTTGAGCTGGTTGTGCTCAGCATCTGCAACAATCTTGTAAGTGGCCCTTTAGGGTTTCCTACCAAACGTTATCGAAAGAACATTAAAGGACCTCCTGAACGATGGGAAGGGTGGTGGGAACAGGGTGAATCTTGGAGAAGGTAAAAGTAATAATAATAAACAAATGGGTGAGAACAGCCAGGGCTTAAAAACAGAGAAAATGATCATTTTCCCCTTCCTGTTCCTCGACATGACCCTCTAGCTAACCTTCCTCCAATCCACCCCCATGGCACTTTAGATGGATAGGAAGGTAGAAACAGCATTTCACAGAGGAAATTCGGGATTATCTGGTCACTGCCTAATGAACGGGCCCTCTGAACCCTGGCACACACTGCAGTGACAGGTGGAAAAATGCTAACCAGAAGTGGGAAGACGAGGCTGGGTTGAGAATCCTATCATAAATGGAAGAACTCTGGAAAACAGGAGGCTCAAGTTCATACACAGAGATCTCAAGTTTTAAGCTAGACCTTATTTGGTATAAGCAACCAAGTTCTTTCCTCTGGAAGCCTGGCTGAAAGGGGACATATGCACTTTTTGAATAACTGAGTGTTTTCCCCGGTTTCTATCCTCAGTTTATTTCTCACGGGAGCTACATTGTGGAGCTGCTCTCTGACGCCTTGGGGTTCCTGAGAAACTCCCAAGTGTACCTGCGGAGAGCGTCAGTTATTCTCATAGGTAAATACAATTCAATTCTCATTGCCTGGCTTTTATTGAGAGGTACAGCTGGAAGTCTTCCTTAAAAAAAAAAAAAAAAGAATGTAAATCGCTTTCGTTGATGATGGACAGCACCCATCCATGGTGATATCTATGATGAAGAGAGGTCACTATGTGGGATTAGAATGAAGTTCTATTTTATATTATGCAGTGATATAACTGTGTGATTAAACTATTATATGAACTTTATTTAACAAGGATGGTTTCAAAATCTAACAAGATGGCATGTCACTGCTCATTATTTCCTTTTGCTGCTAATAAATCACTACCCAAGGAATAAGAATGCAGTAATATCTAAAAATCCAAACACCATCTTCAGCAAAATTGGGGCACCTGTAGCCACAACTATCACAGATGACAAAGAGCTATCAAATCTGGTAAAGTAAAAAAACTTCCTTAAATGTAGGGTTCAGAGCAGTGAAGAAGGGTTCTAAGAGAGGCCAACTGGAGTTTTCAAACATGGACAAACGTGACCAGGTTTTTCCCACTAGATTCTCATCATGAAGATCAAGGCTGATAATCCTTTATTTGGAATGACAGGAAGGGAGTTCCCAGCTTGGTAACGGGATTTTCACCCGACCTTGTTTAGCCCCCAGGAGCAGCCGGGACAGGCACTCAGGAGCTGCACAGTCGGTTCTCAGGGGGAGAGACGGTCAGGTTGTTGGAACAGAGGGCAATTGGAATTACAGTCAGCGCTAGCGCTCATGCCCTGCACTGAAAGGAGAAGATAAAAGCGCACACACACACACACACACACACACAAGACTTGATTTCAAACCAGAAGTGCCCTGCTACTCTGAATTCTACCCTGGTACTTTCTACAAGCCATCCTCTGTATAGAACTATTGCAAGATCCAAAAATAAGTACTCTTTTTTCTTTTTTTAAAGAAATGACATTATCTTTCTAAAAAGGTATTTCCAGGGGGAAAGGAGAGGAAAGAAGAAAAACAAGTTTTTCAGTGTTTCTACAGAGCAGGCGAAAATCATGATAAAGATATCCATGAATCTAAAACTTTTTGAAATAACGACCTAAAGTATAGAGATAAGTGCACAGTCCATACATGGTGGGTAGCAGGAGCACATGAATAATAAGCTTTCCAAGGACGGGGGTAGGTGTCAGAAAAGACATATAACCACCACCCCCACACACATACACGCACACCAAATGCAATGCAACCAGCAGAAGAAAAAATACACACATATATTGTGGATAGCCCAGGAAGGGACAAAGGAGTGCAAGGCTGAGAAATGCCAGCGAAATGAATCGGTGAGGCAGGGAAGGCCGGCACAGAAGAGCGTGATCTGAAGGACTGAGGAGCCAACTGGGAAGGAGCGGGAGGAAGGTCCGGGATGCTAGTCACGTCCTGTTTAGTGACCCGGGCGGTAGTAGCAGTGCTCACTTGGTGGGCGTTCATGGACCCGTGCACAGTTATGCACATGCACACTTCTCAGTGGTCTTACTAAGCGCCCCAGTGAGTGAGAGCACTCAGAGGGCACAAGGGCAGCCCAGAGGTGCTCTGCGTTTAAGAGGGCAATGCGGGCGCTCGGTACCCTCAGAGGAAGCATCCTCCTAACGTGCTGTGGGGGTTTATTTCGTGCACAGGGTACTTGACAACACTGGGTGGCCATTTACTGCTCAGAGATGACATTGAGGTCATACTTGAGGGTAAGTGTTGAAGGTAGGGTGAAACCTGCACGGGTCTGAGTAAATTTCCTATGTGTGGTTCTACTCGAAAGAGTTCTATAACAATGCGGGTGCTGGGGGTGGGAGGAGGGTGGGGTTAGGGGAGAATCAGTGGGAGAACTGGGTTAAGGGGCATCCTTTTTTCCTTTTTATTCTCTCTCTCTCTCTCACTTCTCCTCCTACTTACCCTCCCTTAGGAACACCACAGAGAGTTGAGAACTCACTCACTCATTCACCCAACAAATATTTTTCCAGTGCCAGTCTAGCTGCTTGGGATACAGCGGCAAACAAAACGAAGTCCCTGCCCTCAGAGAACTTGAGTTTTAGGAGACAGCGATGTCCACCTGCACCAGAGGGACTTAAAGAAGCACAGTTCATTCCATCCGAATGTCCGGCTCTTTGGCATCTCTCTCTCAGCCTCTAATTCCCCACCAGGGTCAGAATGACAAACATGTAAGGCAGAACAGTTGTAGGGTTTCAGCAAATTCGAGTAGAATGGGTAGAGATCTCCCACATACTTCCCGCCCCCACCCCTGTGCAGCACCCCATAGTCAACATCCCCCGCCACACGGTGTACTTGTTACAATGACGCACCGACACTGACTCATCACTATCTTCCCTCCTTTTCACTCCTGTAGTCACCAGTTTATTCAACACATATTTATTGACTGCCTGCTAAATTCTCCGTCTTTCAAACCCTTTTCTTCTTTCTTTCTTCCTCCTGCTCCTTTTCCTCTCATTTCTAAAAGCACACCTCTTTTACTCTTATTTCTTTTTTTGAGACTTTATTTATTTTTGGAGAGGGGGGAGGAAGGGAGAGAGAGGGGCAGAGAAACATCCCTGTGTGGTTGTTGAGGGCCCCCTGCCACTGCAGGTATCGACCGAGTGCTGGACGACGAAGACCCAGAGATCAACGCCTTGGCAAGCAAAACCCACAAACTTCTAAAGGACGTGGCCCGTAAACTGACCTCCTCGGTTATTAAACAAACCTCCCGAAGACTGTTTAACTTTATCTACATCAAGAAATTGAAGCCTCTGTATAATTATATCTCGCCCAATGATGTGACAAAAAAGTCCTGCGGAGATGAAAGAAACCAGGAATGGGAAGAAAGGCCTTATGCATGAGAACGATGGAACATTTTGCGAAAGAATGAGACATTCACCAAGGCACCACTCAGAAGAGCAATGATTTGCCTTTTCCTCTAAGGATGCTAAGGGCCATTTTACTGTTCCTCCTTAACGGTTTTCAAATACAGAAATCTGTTGCTTCTCTATGTCTGATGGTGATCAGAAGCCTTAATTCATCAAACCCAATAGTAACATCAAAAATCATATAAGCAAAGTGTTTGATGAGAAACTCTTGGGACTTACTTCAATCAGTAAGCCAGACACTGTGCTAGGCAGGGGGACATGTGGGGACCAAAGACAATGCTGCTGTCCTCAGGAAGGCAACAGTCTAGGCATGCGGCATTTGGTTATTTCCGTCCATCGCGCTGGGATGAATGTTGCCATGAGGGAGTATTCACAAAGGAGGAAACGGAACTGCAGGGGCAGGGCGAGCAGGGCGCAGGGAAGTGTATGCCGGGTGGAAACAATGAGGCAAGACCGGGGGCGCTCACTGGAGAGCCTGCTGCAGATACAAGGGGGTAAGATGAGCACTGGATGTACAAGGGTGATCACTCGTACAGTACATAAATGTCTAGTCACTGGGTTGTACACTTGAAACTAATATTATATGTCAACTGTAACTTTAAAATAAAAAAACAAATTTAAAAAGAATGGGGACAGCCGAGACCCAAGGGGAACCCTGTGCTGCTGTGCTGATGGCTTTAAGCTCTTTGCAGTGAAAACTGCAGAGTCAATCCCAGCAGCTTCCCAATGCCCTCAGGACCCAGTGTCACACGCTGCTGTGCTCCGTGAGAAAGCTGACATACAAATGCTGCTGACGAAATGGTTCCACCCTCCTCCTATTCCTGTACCACCACCCCAACCCTGTGCACATGCCCCTTCAGCCACAGGGAGATGAGCACCCCCTGTCCTCTGTCGATGCGGGTGCTGTGGCTCTGTCATGTGTCAACATGGAGTGCATGTGTGTTCTCATTGCTCTGCGGGCTCCCGCACTGGCATGGGGCAGCAGCCCCCCTCCTTCCCTCGGGTCCCCCATCAGCTTCTCTGACCTCCAGGCCAGGTGGGTTTAGTTCTGCTGACAAAAACACCAGCGTCTCCTGGGTGACACCCACATCATCAACATCACCAACACCGGAAGCAGGAAGTGACTGACAATCCCAAGCTCCTGGGTTCCACCTTGCCCTCACTCTCCCCTTGACACCCAGCCTCCCTTCCAAGCCCCACTGCCTGCCCTGGGGACCTCAAGCTCCCACACCAGGTGTGGAGGTGGCAACTTTGCAGACACCACATTGCTGACAGTCGAACCCTGGTGCTGCTGCTCCCATCAAACTCAACGGACAGACCTGAGATGCCTTCTCCCGGCCCCTTCGAGCAAGGAGGTGGGTGTGGCTCGTGTGGGCTTTTCTCCCCTTAACATTCTGTGTTCTTTTCATTGCATTTATCAGGCTGTAGTGTAATTACTCATTTACTTCTCTGTCTGCACCACAAGACTGAAGTTTCTGGAAAGTACATGTATCTTACATTTGGTTGTATGCTCTGCAGCTCACAGTACCTGGCACCTAATACATGCTCAGTGAGGATTGCCAAATGAACAAAACACTAGCAGGACATATTGCCCTCCTACCTTAATAAACACTTTCAGATACTGATGAGCATTACTGAGTATTAAAAATAATGAGAGAATGGATGATTTGAATTCACCCCTTAATTCATATTATTTCACATTATCCTGATGTCCCAGAACTGACTTTTCAAAATCAGGGCAAATTTCCTTTCTCATCTTCTAAACTTAGCTGGATGCTGAACAGTAACCTCCTGGAAGATATCCAGTTCCTACGCCCCAGAATCTGCAAATCTGTTCCCTGACACGGGCAAAGCAAGCTCACAGATGTAATTCCACTGAGAACCTCGAGATGGGGAGATTGCCTGGATTACCTGGTGGAACCAATGTGAGCACAAGGCTTTCCACAAGGAGAGTGGGAAGTCAGAGAAGAAAAAGCCTTCTGAAGATGTTGCCACACTGGCTTTGCAGAGGGAGTCAGGGCTCGTGATCCAAGGAATGCAGCTCTAGGAGCTGAAACAGGACGGAAAACAGATTCCCCTGCTAGAGCTGCCAGAGTGAGTACAGTCCTGCCATAACAGGGTGCAGCCAAGGGGTGGGGGGCAAATAGGGACTTGTAATGGGGTCCAGAACTCAAGGTGTCCAGGAAATGTTAGAAAAACATATAGGATGTCCTCACCCCCCAACAAGGCTGAGCTGGGGGATGTGACACATGGAGCAGGGCCATTGGCAGCTGTGTTGTATAGCAACAGCTTTGCATCGAACCTCTGGCATGGTCATTTAACACATCTATAACCTTTAACTGTTTCATACATATGTTAAATAGCTATGACCATGCTTTGAGCCAGGGGGATGGAAGTGACTTCCACCCAAGATGAAACTGGAGGCAGCTCCCCCTGGTTACAGAACCTGCATGAGAGCTTGGAGAAGATTGGCTCCATGCCATGGGGCCACACCTGCTCATACTTACAATGGCAGCCCAGTAAAGCTGGAAGAATACGGGAATGCTGGCAGGTGTAACTGATTGTAGGAGGAGCTGGAAATGGGTCTGCAGAGGAAAATTGGCGCAGGGATTTAAACCCAGGCGAGCCAGCCATACAGGGGGAGAGAAACACGCAGCTCTGGCACAGTAGGGACTCCACGGCTTTGGGGTGCTCCCTTTTGCCACATGGCTTAGGAAGCAGGAGAGACTTTGCCTGGAAGAAAATGGGTGAAAGGACTCTTGCTGGTAGGCCATGAGAAGGTGCCACATGACTTCGGCACCTGGATTAACTGGAGATCGTGGCGGCGACACAGCTGATGGTGCTGGGAGCCCGAATCACAGACTTCTACTTCTTTTCCCAAGATACGATACCCTGGACTGGGCAGAGGGAGAAGGATGGACTATGTGCGTCTGTGGGTACTCTAAAGGACTTTAGTACTTTAATGAAGACATTAAGTCACTACTCTAAGTCTGTATGGCTTTTAAATAAATAATTCCTTTCCTTTTCACAAATCTCTAGCATTGAGAGATGTCTTTCCTCTGGCAGCAGGCATAGCGAACCTACTGGGTGGTCCTTTTGGTGATAACAGATCGTATGCCCCCCTTGGCTCTGTTCCTTGACTACAGCCCTTTAAAACCGATTTTGGGCCTCTGACCTCCAGAACTGAGACAGTGTGTGTTGTTCTAAGCCACTAAACGTACAATAATTCATTAGAGCAGCAATAGGAAACTAATACACCTAGATTTCTACAAAACAAAACATAACAACACCCCTTCAAAAAAAAACCCACAGACACAGTAACGAATACAATGAGCCTGATACAGATTTTGAGGTTTCTGTAAAAGGTCTCATATCCTGAGGGAATCTGAGTGTTGGAGAGATTGGGTGAACCATCGTAGTACTTAGGGAGAGGAGAGAAGTACATTTAAGCTCAGAAACATCACACCCAGGGCTCTTGGTCACTACGTGAACAGACATTTTTTCCAAAGAAGATGCACAGATGGCCAAAGGCATGTGAAAATGTGTTCAACGTCACCAATCATCAGGGAAATGCAAATCAAAGCCACAGTAAAGTAACACTGCATGCCTGTCAGATTAGCTATTATCAACATAAACAAAAAATAACAACACTGGCAAGGATGTTGAGAGAAGGGAACCCTCCTGCACTGTGTATGGGATTGCAAATTGCTGTATCCATTATAGAAAACAGTATGGAGGTTCCTTAGAAATTAAAAATACAGCTACCATATGATCCAGCAATTCCAGTTCTGGGAATCGATGCAAAGAAAACACTTTTTTTTCTTTTAAAAAACGTATGTGCCCTTATGTTCATTGCAGCATTCTTGAGAATTGCCAAGATATGGAATAAACCTAAGTGCCCATAAATAGATAAATGTACAAAGAAAATTATATGTATGTGCAATATTCCTCAGCCATAGAAAAGAATGATCTCTCGCCATTTGTGACAACATGGATAACGTGGATGAGCCCAGAGGGTAACACCCTACTGAGAAAGGGGACGACAAACAACGTGGGATAAAAGTAAGGAACAAAGAGAATTCACGCTTCTCCGCAAAGTCACTGGGTGCTTGTTTGCTAGGATCTATTCTGGGCTTTGGGGATTGAACAGTGAATTGGATAAAAACTGTCCCTGCCCTTAAGAAGGTTACATCCTATTGAGGGGAAAGTCAATAAACAAATACACAAGTTAATAAAAAAGAAAAGATGCCACAGGATATTAGAAAATGAAGAATAAACTGCCTAAAACACAATCTGGTCTAGTTCTCTAGCTTTAGACCCAGGAAATATGCAATGGTTACCAACCCCAACCAAATTTGAGTCCCAACTGTGCTGTTTTTGCTGTTTTATTAGCCACAATAACTACATGCCTGAAGTTTATCAGCCCCAGACCTGGTGCCTTTGTCCTACATTTCAGGGAGAAACTGCCAACGCATCTTCCAAACAGCTTCATCATCTGCACTCCTCTCCCCACCTTCTCCTCCCCACTGCAGACCAGCCGCATCCAGCTGTCACTGCCTCCTATCAAAACAGGCCCCCGACTATACACCAGGCCACCCTCCTAAAGCGAGTCTCTAAACCCATCATTCTGCTCAAAATCCTTCACTGCTGCTTCTTTCCCCGTCAAATCACACGCAAGGTGCCTTCCAATATGGCTCAACCTACTTTTCCACTCCTACCTGTAACTATGTTCCAGAGTAATTGTATGATTGACAGTTTGCTCCCTGAATAAGCCCATCTTCCTGTCTATATGTATTGTTATTTTCCTGCTTGGGATCCAGGCATCTTTCAAACCCATCTTACTCTTTCCTCCTGAGTCAGACTTTGCACTTGTGCCCATGGAGCAGGCTGAGGTCTAAGTCTGGTTATGAGTCTAATGGCCACAAAGGGTGGGCTAGGGTGAACCTGGAGAAGAACAGCCATCCTTTTGCAAAGCAAGAGCCCCCAGTGAGGTTACTGCAGAATCTTTCACACCCTCAGACATGCAAGGTGGGCTGCTTCCACTGTAAGAGAGTCTTGAAGAGGCCCAAAGGCTCAAGATTCTTAGTTTCATTGAAAGGTTGGTGAGGCTGGGGGTGCAGCTTATGTTGTAATTCTAAAACCTGCAAAAATAAAATTTGCTCTGACTATCAGCAAGGTCAGCTCTGAAGCTATGAGAAATAAGAGATTCTTATAGGCCCACCACAAGAGCTCTCTGGCTCTCTGACCGCGAATTGTACTGGGAGGCTGAAGGTCTGAGCCTGTCCTTTCCTTCTGTGAGAGCCTCAGCATGCTCAGAAGGAGCCTTCCCTCCCACTGGTCATGACTGCTGTCACACAGGTAAGTGCCCCAGCCATGGGTCCCCCGAGACACCTGCTTCAGTAGGTAGTTCCTCACAATCAAACACGGGCAATAACATGGTCACTCTGTGGAGGATTACTGCATCCTGATTCACTACTGTCAGAAAGTTCAGCACTGTGTTCAAGTTCAAGGACATGACCAAACCAACGCCCAAATCTAATTTTCGAGTGTCATTTCCATGGAGCATTTCTGGTGCCAACTCCCTAGTTATTTTAACACAGAAAATTTATCATTAAAAATTGTTGGTGAGTAGTAAAGACTCCAAAAGGCAAAAAGAGAACACAGAACGTCAGAGGCAGTGACTGCAGAAGGAGCTACCACCACCAGCCCTGAAGAGACGAAAGAAATGGGGGTTGTTGAACCTGAGAGGCTGAGAGAGAACGTGCGGAGCTGGCACCTCGTCTCTGAGGAGGGTGCCAGTTGGCTAGGGCTGGTCTCTCTAAGGCAGCATGGAGACAGTGGTCCTCAGGCGGCGGAACACTATCCACGGAACCAGCGAGGGTGCCAGCATGGCTGCCAGGTGAGGACATTTGCTGCATGATGCTGACAGGAACAGGAAGTGAACAGGGAGAGGAACACACCTTCCTGTTTTCCCAGGCTTCTGGCTGGCAAAGGAGAAGAGGTTTGCAGAGTCCCAGGGCCAACATCAGAAAGCAGGGCATAAAAGAACGGGTTCGAGGCGGAGAGAAAATAATGATCAGCACTCATTTTATAAACTCATCAAGACACCACTCCTTCCATAAAGACTTTCTTCATTCTACCCCAGGACAATCATGGGCACTCTCTCCTTTGTCTCAGAGTTAACTCACATGTTGCCCTGGACTAGAGTCGGGCGCTTGTCTCAATCTCTCCCCTGTCCACTGCCACCTTCCACCATCACGGCCACACACCTCACCCACCTCCTCATCTCCTGCCACTGCTCAATCCCCACGGCCTACAGCTGTAGCTGGCACAGAGCGGGGTGTGTGTGTGTGTGTGTGTGTGTGTGTGTGTGTGTGAACAAATGGCTAATCTGAGAGTTAGTGAAAGACATGAACTGAACTGACTATCGGTCTCAGGAAATCCGGCATGGGTTGGATTTGGCTACCGAATGCCTCAGTTAAACAACATGCCACTTGAGGAAACAAAAGAAAATGTGTTCTTCGTGGAGGGACTGACCTAACTTCAAACTCTAGAAGTTTCTCCCTGCCTTCCCCAGCCTCCCCCGACCATGTCAGAAGCAAGACGTGTGCCAAAATCCCATGGACTTAAGTGGATCCAAACCCTAAAGCTCGTTGCACAGAACTCAGCAAATGTGGAGAGGGTTTTGCAACCTGTACTAATACACAAAAAATGTATTTGGCAGAGACTTGCCTGAAGAGATAAACATAGCATATTATAGTCAAAACAAAGGAAGACTGGCCCCAAGCATTCCTGTGGAAACAGATGAAGTCACTCCACAATCCCAGGGTACCGGAGAGCCTGCAATTCCCTGGCAGGTGAATTTAATCACTGTTCTGTGCTACTTACAAGAAAACACTTACAAAGGGGACATGGAGTTAAGTCAACATTTGCATATTAAGCTCCTGCTGAATACCCAACTCTCTACCGGGTGTTAAGCAGGATAAATTAAAAGTACACATGATGGTCTCTGGTAGGAAATACGAACCCTGTCCACAGAGAAAAGAATGAACATTCATGAGACAATTAGCCAACCACCCCTGCAAGTCTACAATGTCGAGTGGTGTGGGATGTAGCACTCAATCTAAGGGGACTCAGCAGCAATTTGTGTGGGCATGAGGAGAGCTTCTTGAGGACAGTGAGGTGTGCTAAGGGTCCTGAGGCATGCATAGGACTTGTACAGAAATGACACGGGGTGGAAGGGACCCCCACCTCCAATTTCAGAGGGCGCAGCATCCCAGGCAGAGAGAAGAACTACGGTGTGTGCAATGGGCATTAAGGGGCCAGACGTGCTGTAGACCGGGCACATGCAGAGCAACAGTGAGACCAGTAAGATGAGGCAGAGCATGAATGCCAGTGGGAAGCACAACATAGTGGGTGGTTTAGGAAGAGTAATTTCCTGAAGAATCTGAGGCCCCAGTTCCAGAAGCACAGCCGCTGAGGAAGAAAAAAAGAAAGAAACTTACTACTACAATCAGAAGAGTTCCTCAGAAAGAATCGAGTTGAGCCTAAGTTCATTTGACAGGGCAGGGGCAGGGGCAGAGGAGGGAGCAGGTACCAAGAAGGGGAGGTGGTCACTGGAGAGAGGAAGGGGATCCATTCTGACCCTTCTGCCTTCCCGACTGAACCGCCTGCCCTCCCCGTGGAACCAGGAGAGGCCGCTACACGGTGATGCGCCATGATATTGTACGACAGGTGAGGGAAGGCTGTCTTCTCTGTCTGCCTACTTCTCTCCCTGGGGTGAGACACAAGCAGGCAGACACGGGCCCAGGCCAAGGAGTCGGGGAGCATCTCTGTGACGGGAGTAGGCCTGCAGAGGCGATGGTGTGGACCCTGGAGATCTAGAGGTCACAACAAATCTATAGATGCTTAAAACAAACTGTGTCGCTATCTCATGTTATTATCAGGAACAAGGCAACAACGCACTGCTACGGGCATTCACAGGCATGACTGTGAAAGAAATCAGCTCTTCAGACAATTGGGTTCAACAAGCAGAGATCAAACAAAAGACTGTCGATTTATTGTCCTTATACCTTTTATTTTTTATTTTATAAAAGTAAATGACATATGCTTGAAAAAACTTGGGCCTCTCCCCAACAGTTTCCTTGCCCTGGAAGAACGGGCCCTGTTCTGGCAGGCGCTTCCTCAGCAGCCGCTCCTCACACTGGGGGACCCTCACGCCCCAGGCAGCCCTGTTGGACAGGACCTAATATGACCCCATGTTAGCTACCTGGGGTGGTTCGCCTTTGGCCTTCAGGAAACCCTTACACATACCTGGGCTCAACAGGCCAATCCCAACACAGAAGCAGCTCTCCTCACAGTTGGCTAGTCTGGAACTCACAGCCCAGGCACCCCAGACAGCAGCCGGGCAGACGAAGGCCCAAGCCCCCTAACTTCTCTCCAAGTGGTCGGATCACTGTACCGTCTTCTGATGCCAGTTCTTTGACCCGAAAGGGACACACAGCACAGGAACAGCTCTTGCCGAAGCGATCCACTTCAAAGACTCCCTGGCCCCCACTCCTCGCTCTCCTATACCCTCAGCTGCATCAGCTAAAACTGTCACCTTAACAGAAGGCCCTCAGCAACCAAGTGAAATCAACTTTTTGACAGTGGGGGGGCTCACAGAACAAGGAAGATCCTCCTAAGCAGTGTAAAGGTATTTGCATTACCTGTGGCTTACATTTTCTATCTTTGAAAAGGTTTACTGACACTTACTCAGTAAAGTAAGAGATTCACAGAATGCTGAAAGGACTTTAGTAATTGCCTATTTCAATTTGTTTATTTTACAGAACAGAGAGCTCATGTCTGGCAAAAGTTATCACAAAATATATGACCAATGGGATGCAACCAATAGGATACAGTAACATTTACTATATTACTATTGGAGGAGAGTATGAGTGTGTTTAGGTGTCTGAGGATGCAGGACTGGTTTCCATTCAATGCCACATGACCCAGTGTCCCAGACACTGCCTAGTGACACTCCTCCTGTGGAATCCCTCCTGCGTCACAAGTACTGAAAGGCTAAGAACTAGTGGGTTGGCCAAAAAGTTCATTTGTTTTCTTCTGTAAGATGACCCTAATAGTGCTCAGTTGTCTTTAACTTCATGCTAAACAATGTTGTTACAATGAACTGTAACAGTTGTCATATCAGCATGCATTAAAAAAAAAACTTATCAAAATTGGTGAATGTTGGACTGCCAGTCAAGATGGAGGCATAGGTAAACACACTTCACCTCCTCACGCAACCACAAAAAGAACTACAAATAAACCTCGAACCAAATAACACCCAAAACCATCAGAAAATTGAGTTGTATGGAAGTCCAACAACCAAGGATTGAAAGAAGCCACATTCATCCAGATGGATAGGAGGGGCAGAGACGCGGAGACAGGCAGAGGGGTATAGAGACATGGTATGGTAAGTAAATGGAGAGGAACAGAACTTACATGCACAACGCACGGACATGGAACTAAGAGGGGACTGCTAGATGGAATGGGAGTACCAGGCAGAGGGGGCATCATTAGTCAGCAAGTCCCCAAACATCTATCATCAGTTCGGAAACATCTACCTCCTTAAACACCTCTCATGCCCAGTCTCCATCCCTCATCCCCTGCTGCTGTCATTTAAGTCCTTGGCATCTCTGGCTGAGACCATTGAAACAAGCTCCCAGGTTTGGGATCCCTGGCTCTAGTCACTAGAATCTGATCTTTCTGACCTTGTCACTTTCTTGTTCAAAATTCTGGATCATCATAAACCAGAGGATGGTACCCAACCCTTGAGTTAACACGTCAATGTCCTTTACCATCCAATGTCTGTGCGTTGAATTCTGCTACTTCCACCTGAGGAGAGACTGCTCTGTGACATGACCACTGCCAGACCCCGGAGTCAGACGCAGGCCAGAACAGAGGTTGCTTCCTGTAAACCCCCGCTGAGACTGTGTGATGAAAATCAATAGCTTCCCCCTGACATAAACCAGTTCCTCTGCCCACTATCTTGTGGTGTGCTGGTTCCTGATTGAGTCAAGCATTCCCCATACTTGGGTCTGGTCACATCCACCCTATCCACCCTGCTCTGTTTTATGCCAGTCTTCGGTGCCTGCCCGGCAGAGTGGAGGATGTACCCTTCATCTTGCAGCTGCCCAGGATGTGCCTCCCATGTAAATGCCCCTTAATAAACTCTGTTCATTGCCAGCCTGCAGCGGCACATTTTTGCTTTTGGCTGTCGTGTTTCTTTGTCCACTGTCCACCTGGCAAGCATCTATTCCTTCAAGACTCAGCTCTCTTCTCACTTCCTCTGGAAGCCTCTTATTCTAGATGTTTCTTCTGTTGTGATATTCATCGTCTCTCCCTCCATGGGACTGTATCTTTCCAGATGGAAATTGCTGTCTGCTCGTTGCTGAGTCTCTAAGAGACTCCTATGATGCATGACCCACAGTAGACTTCCACAGGGAAGTGGAAGAAAGAAAGGAGGGAGGGAGGGAAGGGAAGGGAGGAGGAGCTCAGGGAGGAGGGGAAGAGGGAGGAGGGGAGGAGTGAGGAGGGGAGGAGGGGAGGAGGGAGGAGGAGAGGAGAGGATGAGGGAGGAAGGGAAGAGGGGAGAGTACAGAAGTAGGATGAGCAGATGTAAAAGAGGGAGGGAACCAGACTAGTGACCTCATAATTCTGCCCCTGAGTTCACTAGTTTTACAAACTCATCTCCAAAAATTAACTCAGCTCCTCTAATCCGGGTATCTTAAGTTTCCAGAAAATTGGGCTTTAAAAAAAAAAGTTGGCACAAGAAAACTTTTCCTTGTAGTCCAGGTGCATAGCCTTTGTTTATATACATTCTACAGCTCCAAAGCCAAAATAAACACAAGAACCATTTTTCCTTTAATCTCCCAGGGATTCACCTTACAGCTCCAGTTACCATATCAGTGACTCTTTCTTGTCCCCAAGAGCAGGGACTGCATTCTTGCCCTTCCCCAACTTCTTTATTCTTCTGCCCTCCTCTCCGCCCCCATTTCTCATCACCTCCACACTTGGTCCTTATCTTGCAGGTTTTACCAGGGCACTCCACCATAAGAAATACAAAGAAAAAGGAACTGTCACTTTAAGAATAATAACTCCACCCCCTTTCTCAAATACCATCTCAAAAGACATTCTGTCCCACATTCAGAACACTGCTGGTCCTCTGGGGAAAGGCTGGCGGTAGAGTAAGAGTAAGGCCCCTTTGAGCCAAGTGAGTAGGGGGCGGCGTGGTCGTGTGGGTTGCGTGCGGGAGGCTTGAGTTCTAGCTCTGACCCCTTTACTTGTTAGCCCTGAGACCTTGGAGAATTAATTTCTAATCTCCTTGGAGTGACAAATGCTTTCTTTGTAATGAGAGCACAGGATTGATGACTCTTGGAGTCCCTCCTGTTCTTGCCTTCACTGACGCCACCATGTTGGGCAAGTTGAATAATCTGGAGAAGAAACCAGATTTAGAATCTTATTTGCAAAAGTGGTTAAAAAAAAAAAAAAAACAATGAGCATTGACTGTTAATGTGTCTCTCTATGTTCTTCTGTTAAGGTAAGGGTCCTGACTCTTAAACTTCAGCTGGTTATCTCTGCTGAAAAGTTGACGAGCTCAGGAACAGTCTTCTGAAGAAGCCCTGTCCAGACCCTGCTCCGGGAGGCATGGCCATGGGGAAGAGAGTGGCCATCATCGGAGCTGGTGTCAGTGGCCTGGCCTCCATACGGTGCTGCCTAGAGGAGGGGCTGGAGCCCACCTGCTTCGAGAGAAGCGATGACGTGGGAGGCCTATGGAAATTCTCAGTGAGTGGCCCGCCACTGGGACCCCAGTTAGCGGGAGCTGGGTTGCACAACAAATCCAATCTGACCAGTTGTACTTAGGATTTGGAGGCAGGTCACCAAAATTCCAGATCTGGAAAGGAGCTGCCTTGCTCCCGCCTCACTGATGCCCAGTCATCCAGAACTGTTTCTCCCCAGCCAGGCTGGCCCTGAGGAAGGCATCCCACTTGTTAAATACTGCCACTGGCCTGACGGAGCCCAGACCTCCGGGCTGCGAGGAGGGCTAACGTCAGTCATCAGCCCAAACCACCCCACTGCCTCCCCATGCAGCTGAGACGGCTCTGTCCCTACTGCTCTTAAACCCTAGGAACAGGAGGGAAAACAAAAACCTACACGGCGTCAGAAGTCCCGAGTTCTCTTCTCAACTCTTAGGTGTGTTCTCTTAGGTGTGTTCTGGGCAGGCATTTTAGTCAAGTCACTTTTCTTTCTAGATCCCAAACACTCAGTTGTCAAATGCAGAGGTTGGAAATCACGTTATTGCTAATGTGTCTTCCAGCTCTAACAGTTATAATTCCATAATCATGTCTACTGGACAAACATCATAAGTTTTTATAAATGATGACTATGTGTATTGGGCATGTGGTTATTGAATGCCCTGTCAGCTCCAAATCCAGAGGCAAAACGGATTGTCTCTGCCATTCAGACTTATTGTAGAAATGATAAAATCAGAAAACCGTCATTATAAACACAATTTTTAAATTTCAGAGCCAAGTTTGGGAAAACTTCTGGCTTTTCTGTCGTGACTTTCCCAACCCTTATTATTGAATGCACATGATACGCGTTTTGCTTGAAGACATTAATTATGTCCCTGTCATTCATCTTGTAACTACGTTCTGTCCTGGTCTCAGTTACAGCCCAACCTGCACCAACAGGCTGTTATAATAGAGTATACCAGTGCTAACTTAGAACACATCTGGACTGATCTCAAAGCTTTTAAGAAAACTGGTGGTCTTATAAGCCTGAAAGTATTTATCACAGAAGTTATAAGATCATTAATTTTTAAATTTCATTAGGGAATAAGCAAGAGGTTGTTGGTTTGTTTGTTTTTTAAGAATTCAGTTATCTGTATTTCCATTTGCTCAGGGAGATATGGCCAACTCCACCTACATCATGAAATGGTTCCCTATTGTCTAATTAGTGACAACTCCATGCTGCCGGAGCAGCTGTTCTGGCAAAGTTGTGTGCGAGGGGCTCGGATGGCTAATATACATGAAGTGATCACTCGACATAAGTGGTTTCTGCTCCAAAATAATCCCCAAATCTACATGTTTCCAAAATATATCTGACCCAAAGAGTGTCACATAAGAGATTATGGAACCTTATGCCACCTTGATTATCAACTTGGTGACTGTCAACTTAATGAACACGTGCCTTGAGGTTTGAAAGAGGGTGGACTACTAAATTCTCGTCAGGTCAGGGAAAACTCCGTGCAGGGGTGGCTCTTGGCTGAAACATGAAGAATGCCCTCCTTGAAGGAAAGCAGAGGACCACTATGTGACACAGGGCAGAGAATGCCGTCCCCAACGTAGACTCTGAACGGCACCCTGCAGATGCGCAGTCTCCAGCAGGGCGGCGGTGCCAGGCGGGAGAGGTCTCCAGGCGGGGGGCCCAGCAGTCCATGGGAGGCACAGAGAAGGCACTGAGCACAGTCTATCTGGGGTCTGGGTGACCAGTGCGGCCCGAGCTGAGAGTTTGTTCACAGAAGCAACAGAACACGGGCTGGTAAGGTGTGAGGCCAGACACTGGGTTTTCCACAAGAGCAGATGTCTCCTTTCCCTGAGGTTATTGTGTGTAGGCAGAAAGATACCAAAGGCCCCGTGGAGCCGTAAACCCAGACAAGTAATATGAACTTTAGCTTCCTCCTCACACTGCAGCCCTTCCTTCTTTTCAAAGAAGAGTGGCTTGGCACAACGCACGAGCAGAGAGGGGCTTTTGGAAAATGTGTTACACAAGCTTTCCTCTTGCAAGCCCTGTGGGGCAGAGGTGCTCTGGGAGAGAGAAACCTGATCATTCTGAACTTTTTACCATGTGCTTTTCCTGTAAGATGAAAACCAAATCATATTTACACACTAGCAGATTGCGTTTGAGCATGTTTTAAGTTTCACCTGTTCTAACAGGGCCCCCTGGCCTCAAATGACTTTAATCTGCTGTGGTAAGAGGTTGCTCAACATGCTGTGTACAACAGGTCAGGGCATTTCGACTGCAAAGGGCAGACACAGAACTCTCCGGGCTTGTGTCCGACTCATTCTTTCATGTATTCGTTCAGCAAGTACACATGTGTGCACATGTGCACAGGGCTCGGTGTGAGGTGTGGCTGCAGAAAAGAGGCACCTCGGCAGCCAGCGTGTCAAACGCAGAGAAAGCAAGTGTCAGGATAGCTCCCCGACAAGCGAACGTGAGATGAGGGCGTGAAGAGCATCGGTGTGGTGCAGGCAGACAACTTCCACTGGAGGGAGAAGAAGGCAACACCTGGGCGGGACCTCGAGGGCATCTTCAGACCCACAGAAATGAGGCTGAGAAGCCGAGATGGAGAATGAAAGGAGACCGAGGTAAACCAGAAAAATGCACACACAGCCCTCCTGAGGCAGCCTCTGGCCCTGCCCTCCGGCCGGTTGCGCTCTAGTGGCAAAGAGGAGACATGAATGCAGTGATGACCGCGGACAGACATGAGAAGCTGCCTGCAGCTGCTTGGCTCTCCAGGTCCAGGGCAGGCTGCCCAGCCAGAGGCAGAGTCAGAGCTTAATATCCTCCTCACTGGCTCAAACCGCCTGACATATTGAAATAATGAAAATTCGAGCTCTCCGGAGCAATTGTCTGTTGTTATACAATACAGCTATTTTCTTTTGTATGGAGAACAGCCTCTTAGGGGGAAAAAAAATCCGAGGAGCTGCAGGATACATATTCTCTCCGCACGTTCTGATTGGCTGGGGTCCAGGGGCCAAAGGGCAGAGATTAATTACATGGAAATCATCCAAGAGCAGAGTCTCACATTCCTTTAACCAGTCCCCAGACTGCAGCTCCGCCCTCCCAGCCTTCGAAGGGCAGCTGAGAACCCTCCCCCACCCCTGCTTCTCTCAATCATCAACCACAGGCACCAGCTGGGGGCAACAGGGCAGGAAGAGTGAGAACCTGCCCCGCACCAGCCTTTGTCCTCCTGCTGACCTTGGCTGAGGCTTCCAACTGATGTTTAGAAAGTCACCATCTCTGAGCTTAGCTCTTCTGAGAAAAACAGACCACTAGCACAGGAAGTACTGTTTCCAACTTCGGGGAGAACACTGAGGTCTCAGGAAGCGCCCAACCCCCCGCCCCCAGAGATATGATCCTCCCCATTCTTTCCAGAACTTTTTGTCTCCATCTTCCAGGGTACAGCAGGGGGAGGCGGGAGGGGAGGGGGGGAATGACAGACAGCCCGAGTCCAGCAGCCATTCCAAGCTTTTCCTCCATTTCATGGCAGTTCCCTCAGGATTTGGGGAAGCAGAGGCTGCGGGCTGTTAAATGAGCTTGTTAGGCAGGCAACTGTGTAAGCTTCAACCCTGTCCTGGCAGCAAAGAGGAAATGCTGCTTTGCAATTAAGCCTTCAACCACTTCTCAAAAGAAGCTGCTTTTCAATTACACAGTGAATTCAAAATGCAGTGCAAAGGTGGGACACAAGTTCTGGGGCTTCTGGCTTCCTGTGTTTGCTGGTGAGGGGCGATGGCCTCTAAGTGGTGAGCTAGGGCCCTCCTCGAGCGCGGAGCTCACTTCCAACAGATCAGTGGTCCTCCAAGTGGGTCCCTGGGACAGCCATGTCAACAACTGCCTCCTGCTGGCAGATGCAAATCCTCAGGCCCCACCCGAGGCACGCTGAGTCAGAAATGCTGGGCACAGGCCCAAGCATCTACAGTCAAAGGAGCCCTGCAGGTGATTCCAATTTCACCAAAGAGGGGGAACCACTTCAACAGAGGGTACTGCTGCTGTGGAAGAGCTCCCTGGACACCGCATGGCCGGTCAAACAAGCTAAAAGCTTCAGCCCCCTTCAAACCACTTAGCTGGGTGTTTTTTAAACACCAGAACCATGGCTGTGATAGAAAAAAGAAAGAAAATTCAATGGGACTAAAAACACAGAGCTAATACTGGGGATAATTAGAACAAAGACTAAGGTGGACAGAGGCCAGCTCTGAGCCAGGAGCTACGTTTTTCCTTCCAGATCTTACAGAGACCTGTTCCTTTTTGCATGGATCTTTGGGTCTTGGTTTTGTTTGTTTTTGGTTTTTGGTTTTTTACATAATAAAAAGCTTTCAGTCAACCAAGAGTTGAATATCTGCTGAGGGTCACACCATTCCTACTTTCCTTTTCAAGCCTTGCTATTCCTCCTAGGACCACGCAGAAGAAGGCAGGGCCAGCATTTACCCGGCCGTGTTCACCAACTCTTCCAAGGAGATGATGTGCTTCCCAGATTTCCCGTACCCCGAGGACTACCCCAACTTCATGCACCACAGCAAGCTCCAGGAGTACATAAGGGCATTCGCTCAGGAGAAGGGTCTTCTAAGGCATATACAGTTTGAGGTAAGGGCCTTGTAACTTGTGCTGCTGATATCAGTGGGTAGGAGAAAAAGGACACAGCACTCAGCTGTAGAAATCAGAGCCAAACAGTTGGACAGCTCCCCCATCGGAGCTGAGTATCCGTGCACTGACTGGTTTTTTCGTCCCTAGTCCCTAAACACGTTCCCTGTCAGTCTCTGAGAGCTTTTAAAATGCCACGGAAAATGCTGGAGGCAGCTCTGCCATTGCAGTGTGCCTTCCACCCTCATGCCCTCATACTTTCGCGACAATCTCAGATTCTCCAGTTCATAGTCATACTTCATGTCCATACAGTGTGGTTCCAGAAAGTGTGGTATTTGTTAGAAAGCCTTCCATGAGAAATGAACGATCAACACAGTCTTTTCCCTCGTTTTCCACCCACTTAGCTCTTTAGACAAGGAGTCTTAGGAATCAGGGCCCAGAGGCACTGGCTCTGTAAATAACAACAATGCTTTTCATTTGTTTAATCTTATTCTTAACCCCAATGTGTGACTGTTCCAGATGGAGCACACAGACCTAGAAAAATAATCAGCAAAATCATGAACTGGGATTACACATAATGTTACTTATTTATTATTTTAATATAATAAAATATAAGTTATATTTATATAATTTTTAAAATACATATTATGTATATAAATATATAGTGTATATAATAAAATAAATTATATTTAAAATATCACAAGTATGATTACTTATAAGTTAAAAATAAATGTGCCAAATTAAAATAATTCAATTATAACAACTGTAATTGAATTTAATGTAATCTAATTTGAATTTTGTACATACTTACATAATAGTCATATTGTGAAAGTGGCTGATGTTTCCAAAGGAGAGTGCCCGTCTGGAGCAAAGCAGGGAATGAGCAAGAACTGAACCCTGAGACATTCTCACGTCACTGGAGTAGATGAGAGATGGGGCCGAAGAGGAAGAAGACACGGGTGTCCGTGGGGAAGGGCTGTACGCAAATAACACAGCACCTTTCACCAGAACACTCGGTGTTATACACCCAAATTTACTAACTCTGTGTCAAAAGAGTAAACACACCCCCATAAGTACTTTCCCTGGTGAGGTCTGAAGATTCACTGTGACTCCTATTTTAACATCTTCCTGTACATTTCTCAATGGCCAGGGGAGCTCATAACAGTTATTTCCTCCACAGAAACACTGCTGAATAGCTAAATAAATACATATAGAATTATGAGTAGAAGAAATTTCTTTCTGATTTTCTTTAAGACCCTGGTTTCCAGTGTCAAGAAATGCCCCAGCTTCTTAGTCACCGGCCAGTGGGAAGTGGTTTGGGAAAAGAATGGGAAGCAGAAATCTACTATTTTTGATGCTGTAATGGTTTGTTCAGGACATCATGTCTACCCCAATCTGCCCCGTGATTCTTTCCCTGGTAAGTTTGGAAAATGTATAATAATCTCGGGATTTAGACATGAACATCAAGGTTGAAGTAGACCTTTCCACATCTATTGTACATAACAATTATTCTTAAGCTTGCAAAGATTTCGAAACAAAATTTTAAGCTTGAAGATATGTGAAGTATAGTAATAATTGGCCTCCTGGACCCCTGTACTAAAAGAATCAAGGGCCTGTAAGCCAGAGATAAGAGGAAGTCACAGGTTTCAAGCTGTGTCTTACCTTAGACACAACGTGAACGTCTGCGTGTGGGGTCTCTGAGAGAGGGTAATACACCTTCACAGAAATACAGCCCAACTGCCAAACTGTTTACAGAAAGTCACACCTTCTTACATTATTTATAACAAACATATTGGTGACTTACAGAGGAAATCTGGGTTTCCTCATTTCATATATGTCCACATTTTGCAAACAAACTTTAGAAATCTCAGTGTGTGTATGTGCGCGCATGCAGGCACACTGTTACTGTACAAAAGTAGCAGGCACCAAATAAATACAACACGCAAGCAGCCTTCCTTCTTTCCTTCCAACAGAAACACACATCCACTCAAAGCTTCCCATCTCAAGGCATGGTGTTCACAGGCTCAGATCATGAAAAGAGTAGAGATTCGTGCAGAAGTGAAGATCAGACCACTGACGTTACGAGGCAGCGCATTTCCTGGAGGCTCACAGTACAGCACAGGCTCAGAGCACCCTGCTCAATATTCCACGGGCTCTCTGCCATCTAACCTTGGTCAAGTCACTTATTTGTCTCAGTGTCCTTGTGTTTTAACATAGAGACAATGCCAGCGCCTACCATTCAGAGATGTCATCAAGGTTAAATGGCTGAAATACACAACGCTTCCAGCAGAGGGCGTAGCCCACAGGAAGTATCCAATAAATATTACCTATCATTATCAAAATAGAAGTGCTCATATCTTAAGGGGTTTTTTTAAGGCACTGAAAGTAATCATTTGAGGATTTCTTGTCAAAAACCATCAAGAGAATAAATGCATTTCAAACTAGGGAACTTTTTTTAAAGTTCAAAATGCCATTAGGAGATTTAAAACTAAAAATATCAAAATATGTGAGTCTTTATCAATTCTTCTGAAAATCAACTCAAACTACTTCCCATGTTCCACTTAGGCCTCGACCAGTTTCAAGGCCACGTCCTCCACAGCCGGGACTATAAGGGCCCAGAAGCCTTCAAGGGGAAGAGGGTCCTGGTGATTGGCCTAGGGAACTCGGGATGTGACATTGCTGTGGAGCTCAGCCGCGTGGCTACACAGGTACATGGTCTGAAATGTTTGGGGAAACAAACCTGGGGACGGCTGTGCTGCCAAACCTACAGCCTAGGCACTGAGGATGCTGATGGCCATGTCCTACCACAAGGGCCCCCGACCCCCATCACACATGCCCAGTAGGGGAGACTGCAGACCTTCTCCCCATGAAGCCAGGTGAAGGGGCCCACGCTCATATGCGAGTGCATGCTGCTGGAACCAGAGGGGTGTGTGTGTGTGTGTGTGTGTGTGTCAGGGTGCATTTTTTTTTTCATTTTATGCCGTGATCACCCCCAGCAAACTGGTGGCTAGTCAGACTCTACCTTCATTTATTTAACAGCATTTCTTATCACATACAATGCAAAAGGTACTTGTTTACCACTCTGAATGTCTGGAAGAGACACAAGATTTAGCTCTTACTATTGTTTATCCACTCAACAGCCACAGCTCAAAAAACACAGGGCACTTTCATGTGTCAGAAATAAACAGAGAAACAAGTCAGAGTACTTCCTGACCTCAAGGAGCAGGCGATGGGTGGAGGCGGGACGACAGGCATGCACACCTTTGCGAAAGGAGGTAATGAGACTTCAGTGAGTGGCAGCTCCAAGAAAGGAGAACCTAACCCAGCCTGGAGTCAGGGAGGTTTCTCAGGGGACTCCAAGCTACATCCCGCATGACCAGTAGGAACAGCATATTTTAAAGGAAAAAGGTGCTCAATAAATAAATTCTTAAATGCATCTAAATGAAAGCTAAGGATTTTTTAAAAGTCAGACCCCTTGGGTCATCACAAAAGTGGTAAAATAGGCAACCGGGTCTGACTCGGGCAGAGGCCACTGTCCAGCATGGGTCTGCCTGGCAACATGCCGCCTAGGTGTGGGGCGAGAACTGGTAAAGGAGACCAGGAACAGAGAACAGAATTAAACCCTTGGCATCTGCATAGCCTCATCTCAGCTAGAGATTTCACTGCTTTTCCTGCACCCAACCCAGCCACTACTACCACTGAGTTTCGCTGGATTGGCTGGTTTCTATCACACCTACTGTCTTAGCTTATGAGTATATGCAGGCGAAACCTGTCACGGGTGAATACAGAGCCCTCCTGTTCCAACACATCACCTCTTCCAACAACTGTGCACTAGCCTTCTGGGGCACAGGGAGGGAGGGGGTCTGCCTCTTGCCTGGTTTCAGTCACACACCCCCCTCTGAGATGCGGCCCTCCCCTGATGGTGAAGGAGGTAAACTCAGGGAGATGTCCAGGGAATCGTGTCATATCTGCTACCTCTTGCAGAACACTACTGAAGTCAATGTCTCCTTCCCCACCAGGTCATCATCAGCACAAGGAGTGGTTCCTGGGTCATGAGCCGGGTTTGGGATGATGGCTATCCTTGGGACATGGTGTATGTTACCCGCTTCACCTCCTTTCTCCAGAACACCCTTCCTTCGTCTGTCACTGACTGGTTGTATGTCAAGAAGATGAACACATGGTTTAAGCATGAGAACTATGGCCTGATGCCTCGAAATGGGTACTGCCAATAACACATGTTTTTCATTCAAAGAGTGGTCCACTGGTTTAAGCGGTATTCTTTCTCCAGGTCTTACTTTTGTTGTCTCACTGAGGCTGGTGGGTTACATTGACTGTGTACGTGACACAGCATCCCCAGAGGCCATGGCTGGGATGAAAATCTTCCCGAAATTAGTCTAGAGGGGGAAAGGCATGTGGAAGAATCAGGGAATGGGAAAGGGGCAGGCAGCTCGGTCACCCTGCCATGCAGGATTCAGTCGTGGTAGCTACAACCTAGACACATTTGAGGGCTGAGCCAATTCACAAATTACAGTGTTTTGAGGGATATCTTGTCCATACTTAAGGTTGAATGGGGATGGAAATAATAATAATATACCTATTCCTCAAGACTGTTGTGGTATTATTCCATAAGATAAAAAAATATAAGACTTACTTTGTAAACTATAAAGCTTCACAAAATATTGGTTCTTAATAGTCTCGAATTTTCTAATATGCTCCTAAGGAACAGTTACAAAGTAGGCCTACCGGACATGTCTCAGCAAGTAGGAAGTCGCAAACAAAAGTGCACAGCTCCTCTGTCACGGACGGGTTGGCATTTTGGCAGGGCAGTCAGGAAGTATGGGGGCACCTCAGGCATTTGAGATCACAGAACTCATGCAGTTAATGAAATCAGCATGCTTCATGTATGTGTTTTCTATGGAGACACAGCCCAACACCTGTTAATGAGAAAGGCATTCTAGGTAGAAGAATCACTGTATCAATTTTAAAAAAAAAGGTTTAAGTAGGTAAGAAAAGAAAGGATTCACAAAGAAATTTTATCTTTGGCCCATGCTGGCAAAAGTGTTTCATTGTGTTTAGAGAAACAGGCTAAGGAAAACTAAGAGAGAACTGGACACTGAAATAGCAAATGCCAGGCTCGGGAGCCGAACCCTCACCCCTCCCTAGTCTGGCAGACAGCTGGATCCCTGAGAGAAAACAATGGCGACTGCACACATTTAAAATTATGCTTCATATGATGCAAGTTTCAAATCTTGAGCTGGTTACCATTTTTTTTTTCCTTTTATAAGGGAAACTGCAAATCGCATGATGGCTTGGCCCTTCAGATGATTAAAACATGGCTGTGGAAATCCACTCCCCAGAACTAAGCTCCCTCCCAGAAAGGGCTCCAAACACCCTAAGGCGCTGACATGCTCTCACTCCTGCCTTGAACAGCAGAGGTGCAGGAGGGGAGAGAAAAACAGATTGCACTGTGTGGCCTCCTTTTTGTCACCTTATGAGGTAAAGGAAGAAACTTCAGGGTTAAGAGGTGGAGAGCCGTTTGGAAGTGTAGAAACAAATTCTAAGATTAATAAAGTTCCCTAGGGTCTGAGATAAAAGAAATGCCCAAATCCCTGAAGGAAACTTAACTCAGAATGAAGAATGTCATCACACACACGCGCACGTGCACACGCACACGCACACGCCCCATTCCTAGAATTATGGCAACGGAAGTACAGCACCCAAGTTGTTATGCTTTCTTTTGGGACCACAGCTGATTAAAGGAAGCCAAACATGACAATATGACATCCGGCCACAGCAAATCTGATTTCCCCACGCACGATGAGAGACCTTGGTTACAGTCATAGTTCACTTAGAATAATGATGCCCACCCACGCCAAGCACTCTCTTGAGTGCTTTACAGACAATCGCTCATCAGTTCCCACAACCACATCAGGCAGACTCTAGATTACCCCGTCTCCCCCTGAAGGAAATAAACGCGGAGCGGCGGCAGCCAGTGCGAGTGGAGCCAGGACACGCGTTTGCATCATCTGCCTCCAGAGCCAGCCTTCTTATCCGTTTTATTATGTTTAGGAAGGACTGTCTTTCTAATGCATTTGGTGAGTCTCCAAACAGTGTAGGCACCCCGAAGAGAATCTCCAAGTTGCCAGGAGCCACAAGAAGCAGCTCAGACAGATGTCCTTAAGGTCTGCTCCAGGCCGCGGGAGGAACTGCGCAGAGGAAGAGAGCCCGGGTATCCTCGGGCCGACACTTAACTGTTCAGATTTGGTCTCCACGCTATGGGCGGTTGTGGGGATCCCTGGGAACGAGGCACTTCATGGCAAAGGCCTATGACTTGTTTCTTCACAGCACCCTGAGGAAAGAGCCTGTGTGCAACGATGAGCTCCCATCACGCATCCTGTGTGGCACCCTGTCCATCAGGCCCGGTGTGAAGAAGTTCATGGAGACTTCAGCCATGTTTGAGGACGGGACCACGTTTGAGGCCATTGACGCTGTCATCTTTGCCACAGGCTATGCTTATGCCCACCCTTTCCTTGATGACTCCATCATCAAGAGCAGGAATGACGAGATCACCTTGTTTAAAGGCATCTTCCCCCCAGTGATGGAGAAGCCAACCTTGGCTATGATTGGCCTCGTCCAGTCCCTCGGGGCTGCCATTCCCACCACTGACCAGCAAGCCCGCTGGGCTGCTAAAGTGTTCACAGGTAGGTGGGCCATTCTGTCTCTCGTGTGTTCAGTCAGTGGGCATTTATTAAGCATCTAGTAGATACCAAGCACTATGCTAGGTGCTAGAGATTCCAAGGGAAACAAGACAGACATGCTCCTTGACCTCAGAGAGTTTGAAAGAGGGTGAGGGGAATGCCAGCCACAGTGCTAGAAACTGTAGGCTGTTCTGGTGAGGGCAGCTGGAAGAGCTATTCCAGGAAGAGGGAACAGCATGAGCAAAGGCATGAAGGTGAGGAACTGCACGGAGTGGGTAAGGACCCAGAAACACTTTGGTGTGAGGGGATATGAAGCAGAGGCAGGGGGTGGCAAGAAACAGAGGAAAGAACTGGTCAGTGGAAGGCTGTATAAGCTGTGTTAAAGAGCTTAGACTTTGGTGAGGCAACTGAAAGGACTTTGAAAGGCTTCAAGCAAGAGAATAATAGCAGTGAGTCACTGAAATGTCCAAGTACATTGCAAAGGTTGGAGAGGCCGTGCCCGGACACATGCTGGAGGCCTTTTTGCTGTCCACCTTTTTCAGAGTAACAACATGAGGTCACTTCTACCCTACAGACAATCTTCTCCCCATCCCTCCACTCTCAGCTCCGTGGTCTCCAGGGACTACAAGTATGTTTATGTGAGAAGGTCAAGAATACAAAAAACACACAGAGAAAAGCAATGTCTCAAATATGGTGATTTAATTTACTCCAATGATACTGATTATCAGTTATTGAAAGTGTCCTTTAATTCAGGGGTTCAAGAGTCTTGGCCAACACAGGTATACCTTACCTACCACACCATCTATAAAAACTGAGACCACAGGTAATGAAGAAAATGTTAATCACAGAGCGCATGTATGTGCTTTCTAAAAATGTTGTGGATAAATAAGATTTTCTTGCAGGAGGACCACGAGGGAGCATTACTGAGCAGCCCTGTTGTGTAATCTTTTGCAAGGGCACTCCCTGTTCAATGTTCCCATTGTCTTTGCTCTTGAATGGCACAGTGATGCCTTGTGCCTGAGGTATTGTGGGAAGGCTGGATACCGTTTATAAACCAAAAAAATTTTTACATGAAACAAAGGGTATCATTCATTCATTCAGCAAGTACTAATGAGTACCCACTATGTGCCAGGCTCTGTCTTGGCACTTAGGACACAACATCAAACAAAATGATCATAATTCAGGCCCTGGCTGGCATAGGTCAGTGGATTGAGCTCGGGCTGCAAACCACAGCATTGCAGGTTCGATTCCCAGTCAGGACACATGCCTGGGTTGCAGGCCACGGCCCCCAGCAACCGCACAATTGATGTTTCTCTCTCTTTCTCCCTCCCTTCCCTCTCTAAAAATAAATAAATAAAATCTTTAAAAAAATCTAATTCTATTTAAAAAAAAAAATGATCACAATTCTACTGGAAGCACAGCCAGCACGTGATCACAGGGCACCGTCAGGCTGAGATAAGATGCTAACAAGGGCTGGCATGTGTTTGCCCACTGTGGACGCCACAATAAATTCTCGCTATTGTTGAAAGGCAAGTGAGTTGCCATCAGCAATCAGAAAAAGCCTCCTCTGATGTAGTAAAATTTACAAGAAACTAAAAAATCGTGCTACCCTCACTTTAAAAAACTTATTTTTCAATTGCAGCTCACATACAATATCATATTACTTTTGGGTGTACAACATAGTGATTAGATATTCATATACCTTAAAATATCCTCCATGGCTGCAGGCTGATTCTGAGAAAACCGTGCTTCCTTCCACTGTCCCATTTTAATTGTCATGTACCTTAAGAGTGAACTATTGCACCAGATTATTTCTTGAGAGAAGCCTTAATGAGACAACACTGACAAGAAACATGAAGAAACTGTTAAGTTAATGTGCATGGAGTGTTCCTGAGTATACTGAAGACTGGGACAGGAACAACGTCACAGGAACAGGAGGCTGGGTGATGCAAAGCTACGAACTCGTCTGCTGTCACTGCCTCCCTGCAGAGCAGCTTCACCATCCCCGGGGCAAGGTCATGGGCTTCTCAGATCTTCATTCCTGTGAACTGTTTTCTACCAGAGACACCACAGACAGTTCCTCTTGATACAAAATCTTTTTCCCCCTTCTTTTTTATTTATTTATTTTTGTACTGAAACAAAGTTTTTTTCTAATTTTTTTTATTGTTGTTCAAGTACAGTTGATACAAAATCTTTTAGGGACAGAGTTTATAACTACAGAATAAAATGCATTATGTGTCATTATACATTCCTGATTTGTCTTTTTCAATATTTCTTTCTTTATTTCTTCCCTAGGCTCATGTACCCTGCCAACTACAAAGGAAATGATGGATGACATTGATAAGAAAATGAGAAAGAAACTCGAGTGGTAAGAGACTGTACTTGCTAATGAAACAAACAGAACACTAGCTATAATTAAACAGTCTTGCATGGGCAGTTAAGAGCCATTACATTTCTCCTGTATAACACTAGGTTCCCAAACAGGGAATTCGCTGGTATACGTTCTTTTCTTTCCTCAGGTTTGGCCAGAGCCAGACTCTGCTGACAGATTACATCACATACATGGACGAGCTGGGCTCCTTCATGGGGACCAAGCCCAACATACCGTGGCTCTTCCTGACAGACCCCAGGCTGGCCCTGCAGGTGTACTTCGGTCCTTGTAGCCCCTACCAGTTCCGACTTATGGGACCAGGGAAGTGGGACGGGGCCAGGAAGGCCATCTTGACCCAATGGGACCGGACAGTGAAGCCACTCAGGACGAGAGCTGTCGGTGAAACTCACAGACCCCAACCTTTTTACGACTTGCTTAAAATGCTTTTACTCCCACTGCTTCTTCTGTCTGTTCTCCTTGCATTTTATTAATGAGAAAGTCCTTCAGGTCTCAGAGTTCAGCCTACAAGTTTAAGTATTGATATGCCTATTCATGTACACATATAAAATCTCATAGCTGCTCATTCCCTTCCTGCAGAGGTAAAAATCAATTCTGGCCCATTTACTTCAAGTCCAAATAAAATGAAACTACTCACATCTCCTTCCTCATGAGAATCTATACTCTCATAGGCTCTCCACATGCTGAACTGGCAAGTCTGGAGATGCTGTAGATACAGGAGCTGGGAGAGTGAACGGCAGTGAGCAGTCAGCTTTGCAGGCTGAGCAAAGTTTAACAAACATGTTAAAGGCTGTTTTGTCATGGGGACCATTGACATCACAACCATGTTGAGTCTCCCAACCTATGACCCACTATACCTTTCCATTTGTTTTAATTTCTCCAGCTGTGTTTTATAGTTTTTAGTGTACAAGTCTTTCCCATTCTATTTTAGGCTTACCCTAAGTATTTCATATGTGAGATGTTATTATAAAGAGTAGTTTAATTTTTGTAGTTTCCTTCTGTTTATTGTTAACATATAGAAATGCAATAATTTGCTCTATGTAGATAATCATGTTGTCTGAAAATAAAGATAGCTTTTTCCCTCCCATTCCAATTTGGGTGTCATTTATTTCTTTTTCTGGCCTTATTCCACTGGTAGAAACTGCAGTGTAATGTTGAACGGAAGTGGTGAGAACAGACATCCTTGCCTTGTTCCTGATCTCAGGAATAAAGCATTCAGTCATTAAGTAATGTTATCTGTAGATTATCTCGTAAATGACCTTTAAGTTGACAAAGTGTCCTTATTAATTTCTAGTTTGTTGACAATTTTTATCAGGAACAGATGTTGGCTTTTGTCGGATACATTTTTCCTGCATCATTGAGATGATTATATGATTTTTAAGTTTTAGTTTATAAATATGGTGAATTCCACCGCCTAGAAATCTAACCCTGCACTCCTGAAACCCGCCTTATGTGGTCATGATATATTATCCATTTTATACACTGTAGTCATGGGGACCTGTATAAACGTAGGGTTATAGTCACTTACACTGTATAGTCATTATACACTGTAGGGTTATAGTCACTTACATTTGCCATGGATTTTTGCATGAATGTTAATGAGGGAAAATTATCTGTATTGTATTTTCTGATAATATTTTTGTCTGGTTTTGGTATCTATGTAATGATAGTCTCATAAAATGAGTTGTAAGTATTCTATTCTCTTTAATTGTGTGTAATTGGCATTATAGCTTTATTAAATGTTTGGTAGAATTTACCAGTGAAGCCATCTTGGCCTGAAAGCCTTCACAGGAAAAATTTTAAACTATGATTTCCAGTTCTTTAGTAGACGTAAGATGACTCAGGTTATGTGTCTCTTCTTGGGAAAACTTTGGCAGAATGTGTCTTTCAAGGAATTTGTTCTTTTATGTAAAGTAATTGATGGAGATAGGACAGTTTTTTTCAACCTATGGCACTGAGACAGCTGGATATTTATATGATGTGAAAAAATAATGGTCTAGAAACTTAGAGAGACGTGTGGGGAAAACCAGAAAAATGCTACCTGAGTGGGGGCGCCTGTGCTTCAGAAACAGGTCTTGGGGCACGAGAGTCTCCGTTGGGGCCCGGCTGCAACAGGCGACAGGCGAGTGGGGTTTTCCCCAGCCAAGGCTTTGGTGGAAGTGTGGCTAGGTACAGTGCGACCCTTCAGACCCAGAGCACTTGAGCCAACTAGAAATTTCTTTGGCAAACTGACCCTGTTGCTATCTTATGCAGGCAAATAGACAATATTAATTTTCATCAAACTGAATTTGATAGAACGTTATTTAAAAGCTGTGTACTTGGTCCTGTATAGTAAACAGACATAAGTATGCCCCTTTCCCTCATCTTCACCAATTATGCAAAATAAGATGAGAACAAAAGAACACTGAGGACTGACAAGGGGCTTCTTAAAGGGCCCTTCTCTGTTGTGGTTAGGCACTGAGCTGGCCCGCCTCTGAAACCCTTGTTCGCGTGTGTGTGAAAGTGTATAGCGTGCAGACGTGTGGGCGTGTTTGGGACTGAATCTAGGTCACCGCTGGCAAACCCAAGGCCCACGGGCCAAGCCCAGCCCTCTGCCTTGTTTAATCCAGCGCAGCACCTTGTTCCTACCCGGCGACAGCCCTGAGCTCCTTGCCCCTAGCTAGGGAATAGTCACAGTTACATAATCCTAAAGTTACATTCAGCCCTTCGAGGCTGATGTGGCCTCCCAGTTAAAATGAGTTTGACACCCCTGATCCAGGGTAAGGACTATAGCGGGCAAACTCATTAACAAATTGAATATGTAACACCTTTTTTACCTGGTCATTACCAATGATAAAAAGTTACTATAATATTGACTATATTACTTCTTCTGTATACTACATCCTGTGACATTTATTTTATAACTGAAACTTTGTACCTCTTATTCCCCTTCATATTTTTCACCAACATCCCCCACCCCCTCCCCTCTGCCAACTATCAGTTTATTCTCTGGGTCTATGAGCCTGTATCTGTTTTGTTTTGTTTGTCCACTAGCTTTGTTTTTTTATCCACATATCAGTGAAACCATATACTTAGCATAATACCCTCTTGGCCCATCCATGTTTCAAATGGCAAGATGTCATTCCTGATAATGCAATATCTTTTTTATTGCTGAGTAGTATCCTCTGTGTGTGTGTGTGTGTGTGTGTGTGTGTGTCACATCTTCTGTGTCCATTTATCTAATGATGGACACTTGGGTTGCTTCCACATCTTGGCCATTGCAAATAATGCTGCAATAAATACAGGAATGCATGTATCTTTTTGAACTAGCGTTTGACTTTTCTTCAGATACATACCCAGAAGTGGAATTGATGTGTCATATGGTACTTCTATTTTTAGTTTTTCGAGGAACCTTCCTACTGTTTTCCACAGTAGCTGCACCAATCTGTAATCTTACCTACAATGCAAAGGGGTTTCCCTTGTCTTAACATCTGTGCCAGTGCTCGCAGCTCTTTGCTGTTTCAATAGCAGCCAGTACGACAGGTGAGAGGGGATATTTCACTGTGCTTTTCTTTAATTTCCCCGAGGATCAGTGATGTCTTTTCACGTGTCTGTTGACCGGTGTGCATGCCACACGGTTACTGTAAAGACACGGCACCACCGCCCCGGACCTCCGGATACGGGCTCCTGGCTTGATTTCATAACTACCCCAGGCCTTGGAGCTTCAGCTGACAGAATGCTGGAGTGAGAAGCTCCACCCTTTACTCACTGCCTCCTCCAACACTCAAAACCCTTCTGACTGCCTCTGAGCGCACCAACCACAAAGCACATCGCTGTGGCAGACAGACTGCGCCAAAAGGCCTCAACAAAGGTAAGGAAGCGGCTGACAAGGAAACACTCAGCTCTAAACTCTGAAACTCTCAACTCCGGAAAGTAACGGGGGATTTGGCTCATCTCCCTACAACTATGTCACTGATCACTTGGCTTTGCTAAATGGGTTGCATTTTAACTGTTAAACCAAGATTCTGTGAACAAGACTTGCAGTAAATCCCATGACACTTTGGAAGTTGACTACTAAGGCATTTTATTCCATTCCAGCTGGTTATTAAATTACCACTGCTCTTTAGAGCCCAGTACTCGGGCACACCATTCCATCTTCCTTTCCTTTTGCCCCACTGTAGCAGCACTGATTGATCAACTCTGTGACTGGGGACCATGGCAAAGACAGTGGCAGTGATTGCAGCCGGGGTCAGTGGCCTGATCTCTCTTAAGTGCTGCGTGGATGAGGGACTCATGCCCACCTCTTTGAGAGAACCGAAGACCTCGGAGAAGTGTGGAGGTTCAAAGAGCGTGAACTCTTCTCGTTCCGTGCACAGGCTGGGCAGCTCTTGCAGGCTGAAGCACAGTACGGCAGGGCCTGCCTGGGGGCTCCCCGCGCCGCCCGGTCACACCTACTCCACGCGGCCCGCAGGGGCCGAGCACTCGTCTGGGGCATGTCTCCCAGGCCGTCCTGTTCTAGCCCAGACGGTCAAGCCGGGCACATCCAGAAGCTTTCCCTAGGGCTCTGTCATGAAGCTCATTATTTTTGTCATTCTCAAAGCAATATGCCAATATTACAGAGTATTTTTTTCATAATGTTTAATTTTATTCTTTTAAATATATTTTATTGGTTATGCTATTGCAGTTGTCCCATTTTCCCCCTTCACTCCCCTGCACCCTGCACACCCTCTACCACCCACATTCCCCCCGCTCTTTAGTTCATGTCCATGTGTCATACTTTTAAGCTCTTTAGCTTCTACATTTCCCATACTATTCTTACCCTCTCCCTGTCTATTTTCTACCTACCATCTATGCTACTTATTCTCTGTACCTTTTCCCCACTTTCCTCCTCCCACTCCCCTGTTGATAACCCTCCATGTGATCTCCATTTCTGTGGTTCTGTTCCTGTTCTAGTTGTTTGCTTAGTTTGTTTTTGTTTTCGTTTTGGGTGTGGTTGTTAATAATTGTGAGTTTGCTGTCACTTTACTGTTCATAATTTTTATCTTCTTTTTCTTAGATAAGTCCCTTTAACATTTCATATAATAGGGGCTTGGTGATGATGAACTCCTTTAACTTGACCTTATCTGAGAAGCACTTTATCTGCCCTTCCATTCTAAATGAAAGCTTTGCTGGATAGAGCAATCTTGGATGTAGGTCCTTGCCTTTCATGACTTGGAATACTTCTTTCCATCCCCTTCTTGCCTGCAAGGTCTCTTTTGAGAAATCAGCTGACAGTCTGATGGGAACTCCTTTGTTGGTAACTGTCTCCTT
>PVIA01011740.1:0-42384 GCA_004024845.1 Tonatia bakeri
CAACCCCAAATCTCTGGGACCCACGGAAAAGAGTCCTAAGAGGGAAATTCATAGCATTACATGCCTATCTCAAGAAACTAGAAAAATCTCAAATAAACAATATAACTTTACGCTTAAAAGAACTTGAAAAAGAATAACAAACATAGGCCAAAATCAGTAGAAGAAAGGAAATTATAAAGATTAGAGCAGAAATAAATGAAACAGAGTCTAAAAAAACAAAGATCAATGAAACCAAGAGCTGATTCTTTAAAAAGATAAAAAGGAGTGACAAACCATAACTCAGGCTCATCAAGAAGAAGAGAGGACCCAAAATAAATAAAAAATAAAAAAGAAGTAAAAACTGACACCAAAGAAATACAAAGCATTGTAAGAAAATATTATCAACAACTGTATGCCAAGAAATTGGGCAAGGTGAAAGAAATAGATCAATTCCTAGAAAGATACAAGCATCCAAAAGCTAAATCAGAAAGAATCAGAGAATCTGAATAGACAGCTTATAATTAGTGAAATTCAAGCACTAATCAAAAAACTCCCAACAGACCAGAGTTCTGGACCAGATGGCTTCAGAGGCAAATTTTATCAAACATTTAAAGAAGAACTAACACCTATAATCTTAAACTGTTCCAAAAATTTTTTTGCACAGCAAAATCAACAAAATAAAAAGACAATGCACAGATGGGAGAACATATATACTGGTATATCTGATAAGCGGTTAATACCCAAAATTTATAAAGAACTTATAAAACTCAACACCAAAAAAACAAATAATCCAAATAAAAAAATTGGCAAAGGACCACCACAATAAGATACCATCACATGCCTGTCAGAATGTCTATCATCAACAAATCTACAAAGAAGCCGTGCTGCCTAGGATGTAGAGAAAAGGGAACCCTCATGCACTGTTGGTCAGAATGCAGATGGGTGCAGCCACTGTGGAAAACAGTATCTAGTTTCCTCAAAAAAGTAAAAATGGAATTGCCAATGACCCAGCAATTCTACTTCTGGGGAATTTATCCAAAGAAACCCATCACACTGATTTGAAAGAATATATGCACCCTATGTTCATTATAGTGTTATTTACAATAGCCAAGATATGGAAGCAGCCAAGCGTCCATCAGCAGATGAGTGGATAAACCAACTGTGAAACATTTACACAATGGAATGCTATTTGGCCATAAAAAAGAAGAAAATGTACCTTTTGCAACAGCATAGATGGATCTAGAGAGCATTGTGCTAAGTGAAATAAATCAATCAAAGACAAGTACCTATGATTTCACTCATATGTGGAATCTAATAAAAAATGAACTGACAAGCAGAATAGTTACAGACTCAGAGAGAGAGCAGACTGACCGTTGTCGGAGGGCGGCCTGGAGGCCTGGGTGGAGGGGTTGGAGGAAGTGAGTCAGAGCAGGGAAGAGAAGGAAGTCAGGAATGTGCATGTCAGTGTGGGGGTCGCGGGAGTGGGAGGCGAACAGTGTGAGGCTGAGGGGGCTTTAGGGGGTGAAGGTTGTGTGGGAAGAGGACTTGACTTGGGGTGGTGAACACACAGCACAGTGTACGGATGGTGCATTGTGGAATTGTACACCCGGAACCTGTATAGTTTTTTAACCAGTGTCGTCTTTTATTCAATAAGAAGGAAAAGAAAAGAAAAAAAAGTGTTACACTGTTTGAAAGACACTGTTACAAGAATGATAAAGCAAGCTCCAGACTATGGAAAGATATTGGCAAACATATCTGCTAAAGACTTGTACTCAGAATATATAAGAACTTTCAAAACTCAAAAATAAAAAAGATAAATCTTTTTTGAGTTACTGAAACTTTGGGTTACAGGAAGTATCTGAGCCACTTTTTTAAAAAAAATTTTATTTTATTTTTAGAGAGAGAGGAAGGGAGGGAGAAAGACAAGGAGAGAAACATCAATGTGTGGTTGCCCCTTGCATCCCATACTCGGGACCTGGCCTGCAACCCAGGCATGTGCCCTGACCAGGAATCGAACCAACGACCCTTTGGTTCACAGCCCAGTGCTCAAGCCACTGAGCTAAACCAGCCAGGGACTCACTTTTGAAGTGCAGATCCCTAGCCCTCTTCTCCTGAGATCCGTGTTCACTGCATTTCAGTATGGGCCCAGGCATCTGAATTTTAAATATGCACAGAGAACGGTGCAGGTGGTTTACAAACCATGCTTTGATAAACCTGCCTCATGAGAAAACTTTTACTGGTTATGCCTTGTGCAAATTCTTTTTCTATCATCATTATTAATATCCTACCACACCAGCAAAAATCTCAGAGATCTCATGTTCCAGGACCTTGGTGCTTGACAGTATGTGGTGTTCTTAAAACCAATCTGACTTTCCCCAATCACCTGATTAACATGACTTATGTACATTCATATATAACTTATATAAATATGTATACATTTGGTTATGATTATTTCCCTTTGTTAAAAATATCATTGTCTATATTTGCAAAGATTTGTCAGGTATGCTCAAGGGAAGATACGTGTATTGATGCTAAATGTAAACACTAATACGACATTGTGGCTCAAAACTCATGTGCACCTTTTTCCAGAACTGCAGATTTGAAAATTTGAGTCTGTGGTAAGCCCTATATCAGTCACAGTCAACTGGAATTGCACACACAATCAGGCTGTCTGTTTTCTCTTACTAGTCTTTCCTTCTAGGTCCTCCTGCAAATTGCTGCAAATTTTTTATTCCCAAACACACAAACATAACACACTCTGCTTAAAGATATGTGATGCCTCCATATATCCATAAATTTCATTCGCTAGTGAGGCCAATGGTGTGCTTTTCTCTACCTTTTATCTGCCACCATGTGCTTATTCTTCTGCCAGAGGGGATTTTGTTTTGCTGGGCTCTTTTATTTCAGTTTTCAGGCATTTTCTTTTGTTTAAAATACACCTTTACTCAGATACAGAGAGCAGAATGATGGTTGCCAGAGGGGAGGGTGGGTGGGAGACTGGGTGGAAAGGTGAAGGGATTAAGAGGTACAAATTGGTAGTTACAGAATTGTCATGGGGATATAAAGTACAGTGTAGGGACTATAGTCAATAATATTGTAATGACTATGTATGGTGCCAGGTGGATACTGGAAATATTGAGGGAACACTTTGTGGAATATATGATTGTCTAAACACTAGGCTGTACATTTGAACCTAATACAAAATAATATTGAATATAAACAGTGATTGAAAAAATATATAGTCTTATCACTTTTTAAAAAGCTTAAAGAACATGTAGGCATATATGCATAGCCCATGGACACAGACAACAGTGTGGTGAAAGCAGCAGGAGCTTGGTGGAGGGGTTAAGGGGGTAGAATGGGGGACATCTGTAATAGTGTCAATAATTAAAGAATTTAAAAAATAAAAGCTTTATTGAAATACATATGTAATTCATATAAGATAATTGACCTGTTTAAAGTGTTTTTAGTAAACTCATAGGGTTTACAAACACCACCTTGATTTATTTAGAGGGCATTTTTATTTTCCTATAAAGAAGTTTGTACATACTAGCAGCCATATGCCCTAGGTAATGACTAATCTACTTTTTGTCTCTATAGATCAACCTATTTTGGATACTTCATAGAAGTAAAATCATACAATATCTGTTATTTTGTGACTGGCTTCTTCCCTTTAGCATAAAGTATCATGGTTCATACATGCTGTATCCTATGCTTCATTCCTTTTTGTGACTTAATAATATTCCACTGTATGGATATACTATACTTTTATTTGTCTATTTGTTATTGAATTCATATTTAGGTTGTTTTCTGGGCTATTTTGAATAATACTATAATGTATCTTTTGTCATTTTTTAATCTGGTTATAGCCTAGACATTATTTTAAGAGCCAACCAAATGACAGCTCTTTTGTGAAATCTTCCTAAATTTTTCACAAAGTCACTCACGTGCCTCCTATTTATACACCATTTGGCTCACTTAGCACTCTGCCTGGGTTTTTAACATGTCTGTTCTGTCTCAACTGTGAAGGTCCCAAAGACAAGGGAAGCATCTCACCCCATCTGTCTCCATGATTAAGTCCGTGGTCAGCAATCAGGTAAGTGTTATTTGTTGAAAGAAAGGAAGAAACAAAATAAAGTAGGATGGAAGAAAAGGTAAAAGTAGTTTCGAAAACATTTTTTTTTTTAAACTGAATCACAGTGCTATATTTTCTGGGATTCCTGGTATCAATAGTCAAATAAATTGTTGGAGGAGAGAAAAATTGTTTTTCTCTTTTTTTGAGATATGAATAAGCCAATTATATTGTTAGTAGAAAAATAAGAGACTCAAATAATTTTATCATATTTTCAAATGTTATTATAATGGAATTAAAATTGCCAAACCATTGACTATAGTGAATCAAAAAAATTAAATATAAGCAAGCTATAGACAACTTTATATTTCAGTGATTAATCTTAACAGCACTACTTAATTTGTGTTTGCAAAAGATGCCTTTTCAGTTAAGTAATTCTTTATATTATAACATTCAGTATATTGTTGGGAAATTACTTACAGTGTATGAACCATGTAGAACACACATAAGGTTTTTACTTGTAGAATACACACAAAATTTGGCAAGAACATTTAGCAGGGAAAGTTTTTGCTTTAATGCTGAGGTGAGAAAGATCTACATGAAAGTGGAAACCCATAGAGGGTGGGGGGAAAGTAGGTTCACAGTTGTTCATATGGAAATAATACATAATTAGTAATAATGCAAGAATAAGCTCTGTGTTTTGTGTACTCACAATTGTAAACCTACTTTCCCCCCACGCTGTGTGCGCATCTTTCAAAGTGAATAACTGTTTACTTCCATAACTTGGAACACAAGGACGAGTAAAGCTGACTTGTTTACAGGCTCAGTGGAGTCCTCGGTCAGCAGGGGTAGGGTGCTGAGAAGCAGCCCCAACTTGCTTTTGGCTGCATCCATGCCCAGCTATTAAGGCCGCCAAGGGTGACCCCTGTAGAAATGAAATGGAAATGACTGTTAGTTTTTGAAAATGATCTGGGTCTTTTGCTGTTTGAGCCCCCAAGGGTAATAAAGAGGGATAACTTCAAAGCAACATAGACCAATCAAAACTAAATTTTAGTTATTCTTTACTTTCCCCTACCCTGACCAGTACTTCCCTTTCTGTTGTTGCTTTTGCTCATGTGCATGAGCTACAGGCTTGGTGAAAAATGCAATGGGGTGCTCTTGGAAATAATCATTACTAATGAGTTGAAAGCGAATAGGTGGCTCTAGTAACAATAACAATAATAGGATCTATTAATCATCAGAACCTATCATGGGGCCAAGCATTCTACTAACTGCTTTATGTCTGCAATCTTACTTAATAATTATTGCATTGCCCCAATGAGATAGCTATTTCTATCCCTGTATTTTAAGGGAGCAAACAGGTACTTTAGAAAATGAAGCTATTGTCCTTCATTCATTTTTCATTTCATCAATTCATTCAAGGATTATTAAGTAGAGTCCTTGTTTTATAAGTGACACATATTTGAGCTTTCAGTTTGTTCATCTTCAAAGCCACCATCTCCTGCTAAAGTTCTGTATCTATCCCTTTGTACCTTCTTAGAAACTTTGCTCCATCGTTTATTTTGTCCCCCTGTAACATCAAAGCTTTTTCTACCTGCCTTTCCACAATATTAAAATCTATTTGCCATAAAAACTGCTTTTTAAAACAACATTTGTCTTCTAGCTACTCCATCTCTCTCCTTTCACTTGAAGGCTAACTTCTCAAAATGATGCACTCTCACTTCCACCTCACCCCATCCTCAGCCCTCAGCCCACAGCACCTCATTCTTTTCCCGCCACTCAATGGAAACTGTTCTGATCAGCCATTTACTTTCAAATTGCCAAAGACTGCACATTTTCTTCTATGCTTGTGTTACATAATGGTGCTGTGGTATCTGGTCTTGTGGACCGTTCTCTCTCCTTGAGTGTGCCACTGAGCTGACTCACATGTGTCTCCTCTTCTCCAGTATCTCATTCTCAGATTCTTTTGATGACTTAGCATCTTGATCCAACCCAGATTTACTAGCTTTTCCCAGTGTCTAATTCTTCTTTTGCTTTGTTACCCATATATTCATCATTAGTAAACTTAATCAGTAAACTTAATTGGTAAACAATGAATATCCACTGCCCAGATTTCTTTTTTTATCTTTAAAATCAGAAGCACAGCCACTAGCTGGCCTTTTCCAATTTGGTTGTTCCGTACACATCTGAAAAGGAGTGTGCCCAAACTGGACTCCATGCCTTCCCTTCCATACTGGTTCTTTTCCTTATTTTATCTCTGATACTGTCACATCCAGTCATCTGAACAAGAAGCCGTGAGTCAGTCTAAACCCCCTCTTCTCCAGTCCCCTCCTCACCATCACTTGGTCACTAGATCCTTCGTGTATACCTCCTGTAGTCTATTTGGAACATATTCTCCCCTCTTCTACTTGTTGCTGTTCTATCTTACTTCTTTACTTGTTCTTGCTATTATTGTAAAAACCTCCTGAATGCTCTCCCTGCCTTCAGATTTTTATTCTGTAATTCATCTTCCACAGGACTTATATGGGGGTATTAAATTAAAATCAAAGCGTTCCCATGATTACATTCTGTTAATGAATGGCCATAGCCTTCAGGAAAATCTACATTGCTGAGCTTGACAAATAATGCATTCCATAATCAGGTCCACGCTCTTCTAGTTTTAACTATCCTTTATGCCCATATGCAAGCTTCTTCCTAGGCAACTTGAGGTGCAGATTGCTCACCATTAAAGACACTTGAGACATGGTTGTTTGGACATAGGCATCTTTCTTCTTTTCTCTCTTATGACTATGGTTCTCTCCTTTCTCTCTTTTCTGCAAATTACTGTAAATTTGTGATAGATTGACTTGATCTCTCTGCTAATCTAAACTAGATTCTTTCTTTCTTTTTTGTTCCAGTCGTTCATGAATTATTCCTTATTTATCCCTAACATAATATTTATAACACTTTACTCAAATTATTGGTAAAATTATGTTTCTCAGAAACAGATTGTTAATTTATTGAGGAGCCTTTTTCTTTATCTCTGGCACACAGTAGGGATTCAATCAATATAGAGTGTCATCAAATGAATGAGTGAATGGATCTTAATCTGTTCTTTAAATGTTGTAGTGAAATCATTTTAGATTTCTTCTAAATGTTATAGAAGAAGTCCCTTTTTTACCCCCAAGAAATATAATGGAGGAATTAGAGTATTTCATATGCCATATTTTTTCATAGACTGAATTGATTTCTCTTTAATTTTTCTCATTAATAATATTACTCTAGCCACTCTACTTCTGATCCAAGTAGACCCTAGTGACAGAGAGCATAAGTAAAGATTTTGAGAAAACCAGCTGCAGAAGAATTCTTATTATTTGGTAAATTGCAGATTTCCTAAAACAAGTTCAGTATATGAGATGCCCTCAGCCTGCCTGAGGTCTGTGATTTCTGAGGCTGTAGAATGCTGGCTTGTTTTCTGTCATTTATTTCTAAATATCTAGTGGTAGGGAGAACATATTTTACAAAATAGCTTGTGTTTTTTTGTGTGTGAATGCTAGTGATCATAAAGGGAAATAGTCTAGATTTAGAGTGTTAGGTAACATATTATATCCTACAGTTCAGAGAAATGATGTTTACAAATGTGTTAACCATGCATTAGATTGGTATACTCGGTGAGAACATCACAGGCGAGGCTAACGCATCACATTTGAATTGGAAGCTTCCCTTTCTTTATAAAGTGAGAGAGATGGAAATTTCTCTGTACTAGCCATTTCATTTCTCTATTCCCACTTATTTAATTGTGTGGTATTCTATCATACCCCCCCGCTCCAATTTTCAACTTAGTATTCTCTACCTCCTCCCATCAATAGAGTATGGAGCATTACTTTCCAGATAAAATAAAAAAGGTATCTTATCCATACTTAACAAATGAATTTTTTATTTCTATGAACAGTCTTACCTTGTTCATTCTAATCTTTCTAAAAATCAATATCAATTTCATTTTTCTAATTTTTGCTTCAAAAAATATTCACTGGTTCATAAACTCCCATTGGCTGTTTTTTCATCCTTGAATGTATTCACAAAACATGTAAAAAAGCCTTGTGGCTTACTCTTATATCCAGAACATACAAATTTATTCATTTATGTAAAAAGTATTTATTGTATACCTACTATGTGTCAGCCACTTAGTATATATCCACAAACAAAACAGACACAATTTGCTGCCCTTACCTTTTAGTGAGGGAGGCAGATAATATATAACAACATAATTAATAAATATGGATTATTTAGCATGATAAAGATAACAAGTGTTATCATAACTAAAATAGGATTAAAGAAAGAATGAGTATGAGGTGGAAAGAAGCAGTTTGCAATTTGAAATAGGGGGATTAGAGTAAGAGTCACTGAGAAGATTAAATGCCAACAAAGATTGGAGTAGGTGAGGGAAATAATTTCATATCTCTGGAAACTTGCATTCCTGGCCAAGAGAACAGCAAGTTCAATGGCCCTGGAATGTTGACATGTGTGGCATGTGGACAACAGCAAGGAGTCATTGTAGTTGAAGGAGGAGTATCAGGCTGATTGAGACAGAGCAGGAAGAGGAGGGGAATCATTAGTATCTAAGGACTTTGGCTTTTATTCTGAGTGTTATGAAAAGCCATTAAAAGGGTTTAAAGAGATATGTGGAATAGTCTGAAAAATAGTTTAAAAATATCACTCTGGATTCCATTTGAGTAGTTTGAGGAAGATAAAGTAGAAGTAGGGAGACCTTTAAGAGTCCATTGAAGTAATCCAGGTGGGAGTTGATGGCAGGATGACACATGTGAAAAGGAGAAGAATTTGTCAAGCTCTAGATGACTTTTTAAAGTGAGTCTAATAGGAGTTCCTAATGCATTAAATGTGGATGACTTAAGATTTTTGTTCTGAGTAACTGGAAGAATGGAATTGCCTCAGATAGGGAAAAATTCAGTGGAACAGGACAGGGGAGCAAATCAAAAGTTCAGCTTCAGAAATGTTAAATTTAAGATGTCAAAAACCAATTGAAAATGTCAAGTAGGTATCTGGATTGAAGAATCTGGAGCTCAAAACATGGATTTGGGTTGGAGATTTGAGAGTTGCTGTCAATATATCCAGGGTATTTGAAGCATGAGACTGAATGAGGTCACAGGATATGGAAACATAGAGTAGAGAACTAAGACTCAGTTTGGACACTGAGTGATCTAGGCACAGAGAAGGAAACTAAGAAGAGAAGCCCATTTGTTGATGTGGTGGGAAAACCGGGTAGGAAGCCAATGGAAGAATGAATGCCAAGGAGAGAGGACTCAGTTTTATCCAATCCTGCAGATGAGGATAAAGGTCATTGGGAAGTCAATGGGGAGGTCGTTAGTGACCTTGACAAGAGAATGGTTTTCTGGAGTGGCGAGGAAAAAGGCGGGTTGAGAGGGTATTTAAGGGAACATGTAAGGAGAGGCAACACATACTGACACATTCCCCAAATTGTACTGCAAGGAGCAGTTGGAAAAATAGTGCATTTGCTTATGGGGAAAATAGCGTCAATTTAAGTATACATTTTTTCAATAGAACAAATAATTTTTGTTTGCTATCGGTGAAAATGATGCACGAGAGAGAAACACTAATGATGTGGGAGAGGCAGGAGAGAATTTTAGAGTGATGGTTTTGAGGAGGGACGCGGGGAGGAAATTTGGAGCACAGGATGAGCGGCTGGCATTATCCAAGTGGAAACCGCGGTTAAAGAGGTTAAGAAGGGATGGCGGACTGTATCTATTGGGGAAAAATCCGATTATAAATGGACGCGCACCGTTCCGACCCCTTCTGTTCAAAGGTCATCTGTTGCGTGAGTGAAGTCTGATGGCTTTATATTTTAAAAACTTGATTGTTAAGAATAGTCCACAGAAAACCATACCAAATATCAATATGCAGCTCTGTGAGTTATTACCATAAGAAGATCGTGTGACTATCATCTTGGTCAGACAATAGAAAACTGTAAGGTACCCCAGAAACCCTCACCCATTCCTTCATGGTTTTAATGCTCTTCCCACCCCAAAGTCACCCCATCCTGAATTTTAACGCTATAGTTTAGTTTTGAACTTTAAAAGCTAGTATATGGGGTTTTGCATTTGTATCAACATTGTGTTTGTGGAATTCAAGCACTTTGTTGCACATAGCTGCAGTACATTTATTTTTATTTCTGTAGAATATTGGATTGTAAGATTATGTAATTTGATTTTCCATTCTATAGTTGATGGACGTTTGGATTGTTTCTAGTTTACAGCTTTCAGCCTGCTACAACCTTCTGTACGGGCGTGGGCGGTTTTGTTGAATGTGCATCCAGGGGAGAGATTACAAGGTGGGGGGGATGATTCACGTCCTGGAAGAGCGGGAGTTGGATCGTGGGAATTCATCATGCTGCTCACAGTGGTGCACAGCTTAACGTTTATGGATTGTTTACTTCTGGGCTTTCCATGTAATAATGTTTGGATTTCGAGTGAATGGAACCTCAGTGATTAAGTGGGGGGGCTACTGTAGTCCAATTAATCAACTTTTGCCTTTATCGTTAGTGCTTTCTGCATATTACAAGAAAACTTTTCCTATGCCTGATTGAAACTATACTATCTTCTTGAAGTTGCAGTGATGATTTTTGACATTTAGATTTATAATTGACCTGGAGTTGAGTGTGGTGTGAAATAGGATCAAAATTAATTTTTTTCCATAGGAAATTTAATTTTCTTAGCACCACTTACTAAAAAGACCATTTCTTTGCCACATCTCCAAAGTGTCAAATTAGTTTTAAAATGAGTATCTTTACACAATTAAGTAGGTTTCTTCACCCATAGTCTATGCATTTCCATGTTATTCAGTACCATCCTGTCTGATTAATATTGCATTTTAATCTGTTTTAAAGTCCTCCTACTATGTTGTTTGTTCTTTAGAGGTTTAGTTATACATTTAAGTCTAAATATGGAAATAGTTTTTAAACTTTAAAAACATATGGGAACTTAATGAGGATTGCATTGAATTTATAGTTCAATTTTGGGAAAAACTGACATCTTTACAAAAATGTTATCCAAACTATAAACCTGGCATATCTCTTCACTAATTTGGTTTTCTTTAATATCTCTTAAAATGTCTCCTATTTTGTGTATTAATAGTCTTGCACCTTTCTCATTACATGTACTCATAGACATATACCTTTTAATGTTATTTTATTACCAATGCCATTTTTTATTATTTTGATTTTCTAATGATTTATTTTTGGCATATATAAACATTATATAATTAATTCATATATTAGTAATTCATAATGTAATTTATATGTAAATTCTTTTAGACTTTTTTTGCACATGCATCATATATTGTGAAGAATAATGGCAGTTGTTTTTCTTTCCAATGATTATTTCTTTTGTTTTAAAATCACAAAGTAAATTTATTGTGACAAAGACTTACAATTAAGAAGTGTGAAAACAAATTTTCAAAATCAAATGGCTCAATGTAATTCCAGCATTGAAGTCTTAAGATTTTATCTTCATTTGAATGTCATGTGAATTTCCTAATTTGCTCTGTATTAGATTTCACAGGGGAAAGAAGGGGAAGGGTCATCAAGGAACATGTATGAAGGAACCATGGACAAAGACAATGGGGGGGTAGTATGGAGGGTGGGAGGTGGGGGTGGGTGGGGTGGAGGAAAGTGGTGGTGGGAAAACGGAGACAAGTGTACCTGAATAACAATTTTAAAAATAATATATATCTAAATATAGGAATACTGTTCTTTCTTGTTTAGCACATTTAACTGGAATCTAAGCATAAAGTGAAAATTGTTCATTAAATTTTTGGAAAAGGAATTCTTAAAATTATAATCATATGTCTTTTAATAAAATTTATTAAAATTAGTTAACCAATATTCTCTGGAATCAGTTAGAAATATGTGTTTAATTATTTGGTTAAAGAAAATCAGTGTAGAAAGAAAAACTAGGAGAAAACATTTGAGACTTCCATGTTAGAATATGGGATATATATTGATTGACATCATAAACCTAATACAGAGCAAATTAGAAAATGATTATTTCTTTTAATCTATTTTTTGCCTTATTGCACTTGGTAGAATTTTCAGCAAAATATTGAATATTAGTAGTGATAATGATGTCTATTTTTATGTCATTTATCAGAAGGAAACTTTTCAGCATTTCACTGCTGTGGGTTTTTCTTTAACAGATAAAAAAATATCCTTCTACTCTTATTCTGATGAGAGTTTTAATCTTGAATAGATGTTTAATTTTGTTAAAAACATTGTGTTCATTTTTGAAACCATCAAATGATTTTTTTCTATTTTGTTCACATAATAAGTTATTTTCATTTATTTTTAAAGGTTAAATTGATCTTGCATTTTTCTAGTAATCACTACTTAATTGTGATCTTATTATTATTTTCTATATTGCTGTATTATATTTTTTATTTTTAAAAGCGATTTTACTCCCCACCCCCTGGAGACAACTCTACTTGAACAACAATAAAAATAAAAAATAAAATAAAATAAAAGGAATTTTGCATCTAATGTTGACAAATAATTTTCTTTCTGGTAATGTCCTTGTCATTTGGTATCAAGGTAACACTCATCTCTTATAATGAGTTTTGAAGTGTTTCTTTTTTTTATCTTCTGTAAAATAGTTTCTATGACATTGTCATTATTTCTTAAATGTTTGATAGAATATAGTGCAGTCACCTGGTGTTGAAGTTCTCTTTGTGGGAAGGTTTGTGGTGGTGGATTCAATTTCATTAATATTTATGGGACTACTCAGATTTTCATTTTTTTCTTGTTTCTGATTAAGTAACTATGAATTAATGCAATTCATTAACATTTTTCAAATTAGATCATAAAATTCATCTCCGTATTATATATTGGTGCTTTATTTTTTAATTAGGTTTACCAAAAAATGATAAATTTTGTTAATCTCAGAGAGTAAGTTTTGGGCCTATTGATTTTCTTTATTTGGTTTTCTATATAATTTTTTTGGATTTGTTTTCTACTTTCATTAAGTTTACTTTGCTAGTTTCTTCTTAGTTAATTCAATTGATTTTAATCTGACTTTTCTAATGTATTAATTTAATTTCTGTAAGCATAGCTTTCCTGCATACTACAAATTTTGATACAGTGCATTTTTATTATCATTTCATTTAAATATTTTGAAATTTTCACTCTAATTTCCTCTTTGATCAAAAGGATACTTTTAGAAGTATAATTCTTTTTTTTAAGACTTTATTTATTTTTACTTTTTTAGAGAGGGAAGGGAGGGAGAAAGAGAGAGAGAGAGAGAAACATCAATGTGCAGTTGCTGGGGGCCGTGGCCTGCAACCCAAGCATGTGCCCTGACTGGGAATCGAACCTGCGATGCTTTGGTTCACAGCCCGCACTCAATCCACTGAGCTACGCTAGCCAGGGCTAAAAGTATAATTCTTAATTTTCAAACTTAGGAGAATTTTTCTTTTTGCTATTCATGTATAATATGTAGTCCTAGAATTAGAGAATATACATAATTTTGATTCTGTATAATTTATTAAAACTTATTTCTTGGGCCAGTTTATACATATTTTTATAAATGTTTTTCTTTGTGCTTAAAAATAACATTTAGAGTTAAGCTAGATGTTTAACTGTTAGAGTAAGAAGTTATAAATACAGTAAGAGGAAAGAGAATACCCAATGGTATGGAATTAGAAAAATCGGTCTGAACTCATGTTTATGAGCATGAGGCAGTTTACACAAATATATGTCTTAACTCTCCACTAAAGGACCTAGACGCTGTGGCGACCCAGTGGCAGTATACACATCTAGAACCCAGCTCTTGTTTTTCTAAATGCCATTTTTCAATAAAAGGAAGAAGGGTTTCTGGGTGAAGTAGTCAATTTCTGGTGCTGACACAGAGAAAATATGTTTCGAGGTTTTCGTAGCACCAGAAATAAGGAAGTGCTCAAGAACAAAACCAAGGAAACAAAAACCATAGGGCATGTCAGGAGGGCACAGAGTGCCCAGCAGCCAATGATAGAGCAGCTGGGGTAACAAGAGAAGTAATCATAATATCGGATTATAACCCCCCAAATAAAATAAGTATTCATGAGTCCCTACTCATTTAAATAGATGGAGATTAATTCTCCTCTTGAATGTGGTAAGGACTTCATGGCTTGCTTGCAAAGAATAGTTTGAAGTGTGAAAAACATTAACTTTACAGTGAAGAATCTGGCAGATACCATGTTAACTAAGGAATGAAGATTACCCTTATCGGTCAGTAGTTGAGTTAATAGTATTGTATTGCAGTTGTGTAAGATGTTAACAAGGGGAATCTGGGTAAACTTATGTATATGGGAGTTATATGAGAACTCTATTCTATATTTGAAACTCTTATCTAAATTGAAATTTATTAAATATTGAAATTTTGACAATAAAATATTCTGCAGTCTTTGGTTGAAGTATATGCCTTTTAGGTCAACTTGTTAGATTTTTGAAATCTTTTTGTTTGATATGTGTTTTGAAATGTAGCAAACTGGCATATGTAAAGTCTATTAGATGAATATATATGTACCTATGACACAGCCTCAAATTACAAAGATACCTTTGCTAACCTTTCTATATGTTTATATCATACATATTTTCCTTCTTAGCATCATAGAATTGGGTCTGAATTTTTAAAAATAGGAACATTTAGTAAATAATGTATTACTGCTAGACTGAGGTTTAAATTGACCATCTATTTTCTTTCTCTTAACTCCAACTAGAGTATGTTTCCCTTCTCACACAACGTTGTCTCCTTTGAGTTATTATTTTGGTCCTTGATTAGTTTGATCTTATGCTTCTCTTTTAGTGTTATCCTAGAAATTACATCGTGTAGGCTTGCCATATAAGGGAACTTGGTATTTTGACACTCTTCCTAAGCAATGCAAGAACCTTATAACACTTCAACTTTATTTACTGCCCTTGTGGCTTATATGGATATTTTTGTTTTTATGTGTAGACTCACATACACATTTTCCTAACAAATATACAAACTCAGAGACATAGACATATGCACATATACATATATATATACACACACACAAGTATATATTTGTTAAATACCACTACACTTTTATTATATTTTAGGAACAATATGCATTCAAATTTTTACACATAATGATCATTTTTATTGCTTGTCTTTTCTTCATGGATTTCTGAGCTTCCATCTGGTTTCATTTCCCTCTGCCTGAAAAATATTTTTTAGTTATTTCTCCAGTGCCAGTCTGTTGGAGCTAAATTTTCCCAGTTTCCATTGTCAGAAAATATCTTTCTTGTACCGTCACTTTTGAATAATGTGTTCTTTGGGTATTGCATTCTGTGTCCAGACACTGAAGATATTAACCCTGTGTCTTCTGATTTCTGTTGTTTCTGTTGAAAAGTCTCCTGTAGTCTAATTCTTAGTCCTTTCAGATTTACCTATTTTGCCCCTTATGTGGTGGTAAGATTTTCTGTTTTTGGTTTTCAACAGTTTAGAATTATGTAACTACCTTTTAAAAATTAACACTGCTTGTGGCTCACAGTGCTTTTTGAATCTGTGTTTCCTTTTTGAATGCCATGTATTGTAGATTAGCTTCTTTCTCTTTTGTCAACACTCTTATTGGTCCTGCACTCCACATCAGCTTTTTTCTTTTCTATGCATATATTTCTTACTTGTTTTGATTAGAGTATTTCCTTCTGCCTGCCTTCTGGTTCATAATATACTTTTTAATTTTTTAAATGTTTTTGTTTTTTAATTACTGTTGATGTACAATATCACATTAGTTTCAGGTACAACCTATGATTAGGCCTTTATATAACTTATGAAGTGATCACATCAATAAATCTAGTACCTATCCAACACCATACATAGTTATTACAATTTTATTGATTATGTTACCTATGCTGCAGTTTATATCCCTGTGACTATTGTGTAACTACCAATTTATAATTCTTACTCTCTTCTCCTTTGTCACACATTATCTTCAATGCCCCTCCCATTTGGCAATTGCCAAAATGTTCTCTGTATCTGTAAGTCTGTTTCTGTTCCGCTTGTTCATTTATTTTGTTTTTATTTTTAGATTCTACATATAAGTGAAATCATATAGCATTTGTCTTTCTTTGTATTTACTCAGCACAATACCCTTTAAATCCATCCATGTTGTTGCAGATGGCAAGATTTTATTCTTTTTTTTTGTGGCTGAGTCATATTCCATTGTACAAGGAGGGACCCCCCCAATGGAATTTATTTATAAAATATTGTATATTTATTCTTACATATTTAAACTTTAGTCACCATCAAAATACTCTCCATTTGATGCATAACACCTATCAAGACTTTTTTCCACTGCTCAAAACAGTTTTGAACTCATCGGTTTTGATGCTGCTTAGTGCTTCAACCCCTTTTTTGTTTCACTGCTTCCATATTGGCAAAATGTTTCCTTTTGAGGACTTTTTTCATTTGAGGAAACAAAAAAAAAGTTACTTGTGGTGAGATGGATTGAATAGGGAGGGAGGGGCACCGGGTCATGCCCTTTTTGGTCAAAAATTGCTGAACACTCAGTGTGGTGTGGGCAGGTGTGCTTATAAATCACCCATCATGAAAGGGGCAAACACATGAAAGAGTCTTCAAAAAATTCACCGAAGCTGAATACAGCTTCTAACAATAATGCCAGCTGGCACACTGATACAGATGAGTTCCTAGAATGCTCACCTGATGGGGAAGCCTGTACTATAAGGTGCCTACCCTCCAGAAACTAATTCCAGTTTTTGGGTCCCCTCTCCTATAACGAACCACATCTTTATATGTTAGTCTATTGACAGACACATAGGGTTGCTTCTATATCTTGGCTGTTGTAAATAATGCTACAATGAACATATAAATGTGTATGTTTTTTTTTTAATTTAGTATTTTGGGTTTTTTTTTGATAAACACCCAGAATATTAGATTTGATGGGTCCTTCTTTGTCTCTTGTTCTAGCCTTGGTTGCTACCTCAGTTTTTTTTGCTTCCAATTTCCCCTTTATTCATCCCTTTACTTTCAGTTCATGTGTGCCTTTCTATTTGAAGTGGCTGTCTTGTAGACAGCATAACAGTGTATATAAGATATGTCTCAGTTTTTATTTTATTTTTTAAAAGATTCTATTTATTTATTTTTTAGAGAGAGGGGAAGGGAAGGAGAAAGAGAGGGAGAGAAACATTAATGTGTGGTTGCCTCTCAAGCACCCCCTACTGGGGACCTGGCCCCGCAACCCAGGCCTGTGCCCTGACTGGGAATCAAACCAGCGATCTTTTGGTTCACAGACCTGCACTCAATCCCCTGAGCCTCACTAGCCAGGGTGATATGTCTTGTTTTTAAAAAATTTCTTCAGTTACCAAATGTCTTCTGGTTAGAGTATTTAATCCATTTGCATTTAAAGTAACTGTTGATAGATATGTATTTATTGCCATTTTATTATTTATATTTTTTATATTTTTCTTCTTTTTAAAGAAGATGCTTTAACATTTTTTGTAATATTGGTTTGGTGGTGATGAACTCCTTTAACTTTTTCTTGTCTGAGAAGATTTTTATCTGTCCTTTGATTCTAAATGATAGCTTTTCTAGATAGAGTATTCTTGGTTGTAGGTCTTTGCTTTTCATCACTTTGAATATTTCTTGCCAATCTCTTCTGGCCTGCAAAGGTTCTGTTGAGAAATCAGCTGATAGTCTTATGGGAGTTCCCTTGCAGGTAACTACTGCTTTTCTCTTGCTGCTTTTAAGAGTCTCTTTTTGTCTTCAACCTTTGGCATTTTTATTATGATGTGTCTTGGTCTGGGCCCCTTTGGGTTCAACTTCTTTGGGGCTCTCTGTGATTCCTGGGCTTGTATGTCTACTTCTTTTACTAGATTAAGGAAGTTTTTCATCATTATTTTTTCACATAAGTTTTTAATTCCTTGCTCTCTCTTTTCTCCTTTGGGCATGCCCATGATGTGAATGTTGATATACTCAAAGTTGTCCCAGAGTCTCTTTATACTGTTTTATTTATTTATTTATTGCTGTTCTGCTTGGGTTTTTTTTTTTTCTGCCTTTCTTATCTTCCAAATCACTGATTTGATCCTCTGCTTCATTTACTCTACTCTTGATTTCTTGTAATGTGTTCTTTGTTTCAGTTAGTATTCTTTATTTCAGACTGGTTCTTTTTTTATGTTTCCTATTTCTTTGTTGCAGTTCTAAGTTCATCTACTCTTCCTCCAAGTTAATTGAGCATCCTTATTACTAGTTTTGAACTCTGTATCTGGCACACTATTTGTCTCCATTTCATTTATTTATTTTTCTGGATTTTTTGTTCTGTTCTTTCACGTGAGTTATGTGGGGTATGTGGGCTGTGTACACCCTTGTATTGTGGTTGAGTCTTGATTGCTGTTGGCACATCAATGGGAGGGACTACTCCCACGTCAATTGGCTATGAGGATTGGCCTGACCATGGTGGAGGATCAGCTGTACAGGTATTGACTCCATGGAGTAGGACTAGCTTCAGTACTGCATGCTTGGAGCACCAGAAGCTTGGTGCTCACTGAATCTTCCCTTTGAGTGTTGCTCATGGAGGTGTTGGGTGGTGGTTTGATGTGGTCTGAAGTTGTCCATAAGGTGGGCTGACTCTGGAGCCTCCTGGGAAGTGCAAGCTGTGGCTAGCTGCTGCCTTGGCCTTGCTGGGGATCAACCAGCATGAGCTACATTGCAATTTGTGTATGGTTGCTACTTGTGCAGACATTGGATATGCCCAGGAGAGGCCAATCTGTGAAACAAGGCTGGCTGCCACTACTGCCAAACCTGGGGCCACTTAAAAAGATGTATGGGACATGCCAAGGCCAGATACAGGCTGTTTGAGGGATTTTTAGAAATATTTGAAGCATTAACCAAAATAAGCCATTTTGGTTAAACCACTGTCAATGACTTGCATGAACCCACAGATTAGATGGGGCAGGTCTCAGGGAATTACCAGGGTGGGACTAACAGTGTGAACCAGGTTGATGGAGACTAATACGGTACTCACCGGCCAGCTCTGTGCAAGAGGGCTCAGCAAAGGAACAACCGTGTCTGCCAACATTTATGTCTGAGAGAAAGCTGTCCCTCAAACCCTTGCCCTGATGCCAGACAATTTAGTTCCTCCTATATGTCTCTGGCAGTTTTTGAGTACTGCCCCTGCTCTGGAGATCAGAGGGAGTCTGAGTAAGTCCATGCATGGGCTGTTTGAGAGGAAATGCCTAGAACTCCAGGAGCCTCCCATCTTACTTAGCCACAATCTCTGTCACATCCAGAAGTTATGGGGACTTCTCTTCCCCACACTGGAACCCTGGGCTAGGGGGCCTGGTGTGGGACAAGGACCCCTCATTTCTCAGAGGAGCCCTTTACAGCTGAGAAATCCCTCCTGATTTTTATCCACCACATGTGGTTGTGGGGTCAGTGAGTTTCTTGTCTCTGTCCCTCCTACCAGTCTCAATGTGGCTTCTTCTGTATATCCTTAGCTGTAAAACTTTAGTTCAGTTAGATTTCAGGTGGTTCTTAATTATGATTGTTTGTAGTTTGGTTGTAATTTTTTGTGGTGTGGGAGAATGTGAGTACCACATTTATCTACGCTGCCATCTTAATCAGAGCCAGAGGCCTTTGCTTAAAATCTCTGCTGAATAGTTCTACAGGTCAGAAGCTAGACATGGGTCTTTCTCAGCTAAAATAAAGGTGTTGGTAGTGCTGAGATCCTTCCTGGAATCTCTAAGGGAGAATCCATTTTCTTTTTTTTTTTTTAGCTTCTAGAGACCACCTGCATTCCCTGCCCTCCACCGCCCCCTGCCAACATCTTCAAAGCCAGCAAGGTGGGTTGAGTCCTTCTCATGCTGCCTCCCCTCATGTTTTTTTAAAGCTCTGTTTAATCTGCTGCTAATCTTATCCATTGGATTCATAATTTTTGCCATATTTTAAGGTCTAAATTTTTTTGTTTTATTTTAATGTTTTAAGTATTTTTTTAAAAGTCTCATCTTTTAAAAAAATCTTATTAAGATTATTAGGTTAAGTTATTTAAAACCTCCAACCTGGTCCCAATAACACTGTTTTGTGGTTTTTCTGTGTATCTTTTTTCCTGTTCTTTATTATTATTATCATCATTATCAATATTGTTAATGTGGTATTGTCCCTTTGTTTTGAGAGAGAGAGGTAAAGGGAGGCAGAAAGAAAGGGAAAGAAATATTGATGTGAGAGAGAAATTTTGATTGTTTGCCTTTTTTACATATCCCGACCAGGGACCAAACCCGAAACCTAGCCATGTGTCCTGACTGGGAATTGAACTGGCAAGATTTTGCTTTGCAGGATGATTCCCAACCAATTGAGCCACACCAGTCAGGGCTAGTATTGTCTCCTTTCATGCACACTGTTTTTTGATTAAATGCTGGACAATGCATGCAGAAATATTTTTATAAAACTTACCAGGGATGATGTCTTCCTTCAGGAAGGTTATGTTTTTGCTTTTGGTAGGCATCTAGGGGCACTTAGCAATCTAAATCATGTAATCCAATTTCAAGATTGAAATAATTCAAACCTTATTGGATTGTGAATTTGCTTAATTATGATATAGTTGGTTTTCAATATCCTAATACTGAGTGTGTGTAGTTTACCAGGATATTCCTTCTTGGCTGGACTTGTTTTCCAACATTTGTCTCTCTAGATCAGAAAGGATTCGGGAAGTGCTGTTCAGCATCTCGGCTTCTCACGTTACTCCTCCTGAATTGGCAGATACCCTTGGGATAAGCATAGTGGTTTGTGCTATTTCTCCTCTTGGATAATATGCCACAGTTCTTCATTATCTCATTAGTCCTATCTTGCCTTCAAAAACTTTCATTCATATTTTTCCTGTTTTCATGGTTTTTTAAAATGGGGGAATTGTCTAGTCCTCTTTCACTTGAAATAAATTATTCAGGTTTTTTTAGTCTTTTTTTTTTTTTTTTTAGGAAGCATCAGTTGTGCACAGGGGTGGGAGAAGAAATGTTGGAGGCTTGAGGAGCAAAAAGAAGATGTGAAAGAGTCAATTACCACAGTGAAAAAGTAAATGGACTAAATCATAGTATGATTGCTGGATATTATTAAGAGCACCCTTAGGGTTTATGGTGATTATTTAAATAGGTACCGGGAAGTGTGGCTTTGTTTCTCTTTTGCTATGTTCTTTTCTTTTGTACAGCAGCAAAGGGCACAGGTAATTGGCTGTACCTAGGTTTGTCGTTTTGTCAAACGAGTCCAACAAAGACTGCGATGGGCGAGAGAGCTGAGTGTTGATGCTCTAAAGAGTGATTAAAATGATTGACTATAAAATTCAGGTAAGGAGGAAAAAGAGGAGATCGTGGAGGTGAAAGATATTGAATAGTGATGGGGCCAGTGAGTTGACAATCTTAATAAAACAGAAAGATTTCTAAAAGAAGGGAGCCGGAAAGAGGTGGAACTAAGAAAAGGAGTTTATGGAGTTGGGACTGTGCAGAGGCTGCAGATATTGATGATGACAAAGCCTGTGGTAGTTCCTTCAGAGGAAGTCCCTGAGATAAGATGGAGATCAAATTAAAAAGGAGGAGTTGAAAAATTGAGCTAGAATATTGGATGAATTATCTGTGGGCATGCTGAAAGGACCACGAATTCAGACAGGGATCATTTTGGAGTGATAGTGAGTCATGATAAGTGAGAAGAAGAGAGAATGAAAAGAGAAACGAGGAAAAGGAACCCGAGAGTTGGTATGTGATAAGAACAATGAACAGTGGGTGATGTAATCCCATGGGGTTTGAGTAGGAAGAATGAGGTCAAGCTGGGTAGCTACTCTGCATGTGTTCTATTGGTGGGGGCTGAGGGAGACTACCTGCATCCCTGGAGGAAGCTGAAGGGGAAGCACTGTCTGTAGGGAGAATCATATCTCAATTAATGCAAGAAAAAGGAGGACTCTTCAGAGGACAGTTTGAGGATATGTGGTGTTCTTTTGATGAACCATAAAGTCCAGGAAGAAAGCTTTTGTGTGATATCTACTCTGAAAAGCTATTGTTGGGAATAAGTAAGAAAATGTATGAGAGTATCGAGCATAGTGCCTGGCCTAGGGTGTGGGGTAAATGTTAGAATCCTTTTACTATAGTAAAACAAATAGCTTCATATTATTTAGGATGGGTCTAAAATGCATCAAGAGAGAAGGAAATTTTGGGCAATTTATTTAGATGTCTTGATAATAAACACTAATGAAGTACGTGCTCTCTCTCCACACGCAACACACACACACACACACACACACGCACACACACTGTACAATGCCATGCAGGAATATAAATTAACATGAAGTTGGCAGCAAATAACAGAAAATACAACTAAAATGGTTTAATTTATTATTTATGAACTCAAATAATAAGAAGTCTTATGGTACGATGATTTCATGTTTTTATAATTAAGGGGTCAATGACATCATCAAGGTCATCATCATAGCTTCATGTTTTTAATTTTTCTGTTCTGCAACCTTCAGCAGTTTTCATTGTTTTCTTATGCTGACTCTGTTACTACCCAAGAAAGCTGATGCAATTGCAGCCAGCACACCAGGTAATCTAGAAGAATAAAAAGAAATGTTTTTTCCTATGTATGACCTTTCACAATGACTTCTCCTTAAGTCTCAGTGTTCAGAACTTCCCCCACACTCACATCTAAACCGGTTACTGCCAGGGCACTGACGCTGCCGTGATTGGCTTAGACCAAGTTGGATTCCCCCTCTGAGGCTGCTGCTTCCTTTCCTGAAGGACATGTTTATGCACTGAATAAAAATCAGGGCTTTGTTAGCAAGAAAAAAGTTGTTGAAACAGAAGTTGTTGAAAAAAGTTTAAATAGTTGTTCCTAATATTATTTGTCACAATTATACTGTAATTACCTCTTGACTCCAGATTCACTGTAATGTTATTCTTAGATGGAAATACATGCAACTATAATATATACATATACTTATATTACAATATTTATATATTATATTAATTTCCTATTGCTACACATCAAATTCCCATAAATTTGGCCTCTTAAAACTACACATTTATTGTCTCTGAGTTTCTCATGGGTCAAGAGTTCAGGCAAGCTGCATTGTGCCTGGGTCAAGCTCAGGGTCTCACAAGGATGTGATCCAGGGGTGGCCGCACTGAGGTTCCCTTCTGGAACTCAGGGTCCTCCTTGAAGCTGATTCAAAGTGTTGGCAGAATTCAGTTTCTTGTGGGTATAGTAACGAGGTACCCATTTTCTCGCTGGCTACTAGCTAGGAACAGCTCCCAGCTCTTAGAAGCTGCTGCAGTTCTTTACCATGTGACCCCCTGTAGACAATTTGCAACACAATGTTTGCTTTTTCCAGGCCACCAATAATGCTCCTGATTTCCAGCCCTCTCCAGGCTGCACCAAGGGAGTCTTACATAATGCAACATAATCAAGAGGGTGACTGTCCCATCATGTGCTCAGATTTCACCTACACTCAGGGGGAAGATTATATAAGACGTACACGCCAGGGAGTGGCCATCTTAGAGTTCTGCCTGCCCAAACACGTGTGTTTTGTCATTATAATTGGGTCAGTTTTCATGCCCATGCAGATTTATTTATTTGAAAGGAGAGCTTCTTTTCTCTTCCTTTACTATATAAACTTCTACATGTCCTAGTAGAACAAGCATCATGCACTGTAGGAGCACAGAAATAAAGCAAGTTACTACAACAGATTGCTAGTAATGAATAGGTGTTCAAAATTTGACACAGATTCCAGAAACAGTCTTTGTAGGGTTAGTTGGGGTACAATTGTCAATAATTCTTCTGTGCCTACTTGCTTTTTCAAAATTCTAATTCCTCCCTCAAATGTAAAAAGTCATAAATCCTGTCCAGAATCTTCCTTCTCTTCTCCTGTTCTGCTGTGATTTCTCTCCTCCCTTTCCCAGTTGTCTGAGATTTTCTCAGTTGGGCAATGTGAGGCCCTGCCTTGGGGTCAGCACATATGTTGGAATAAAGTCAGGACACTTCTGGGTGGGGAGGTTCTCTAAGCAGGATAAAAAGGGAAAAGCATCATGTGAACCTCATGAGCTCATTGCTTAAAACTTTGAGTTGAGTCTTCAAAACACTTTAATGGATATAACTGTGACTGTGATGTGAGGACCTTATCCAGCTCCTCATTCAAACAAAACAACTACGAACACATTTGGGGACAACCTGAGAAATTGGAATGTGTCATGGCTCTGAGATGGCATTAAGGAATTATTGTTATTCTGTTAGGTTTGGTGACGTACTAAGGATTATAAGAAAATATTTATGACCTTAGGCTCTGTTCAGAAGTATGTATGCATTAAAAAGGTGCCTGGGCTTCCAATGAATAATTAGGGGAAGAGAGGGAGAAGAGAAAGGGTAGGAGACAGGGAGGAGGAAGAGAGAGTGATGAATGAAGTTAAAGTGGCAAGTTCTTCGTAATTATTAAATATTGTGATAAGTATAAAATAAATTCATTATATTATTATATTTTCATGTTTTATATTTTTCACAGTAAAACATTTAAAAGTGGGATTTTCCAAGTTCCCATTGAGACGTAATGTATTTAGGTGTTTCTCCACTTGACTAGCTTTGTAAAAACTAAATGAAAGATGTAGTAGGATGGTTATTTTTCTTCTCTATTTTAATAAGAAGAGACTTAAACAATGAAATGTAAATGTACTGAAAATAGATATTATCTAGATCAATTTTAAAGGTATCTTATAATATTTTAAAGTCAAATCTGAATTGTTATTAAATCTATAGTCTTGGGATTAGTCTTGAATCAAAATTTATTTTCCTTCCTCTCAATGCTTTTAGAATATTTTTTGAATTCATTTGGCAAGGTATCTGAAGGTTCGCCTTTATTTATTCATAAATCCTTGGGTTCTCCTTCCACATTGGCAGCAGGATCATTATGAAACTAGTTTCCTGAGTAGATCCTGTCCTTTCATATATTGGAATCATTCATAGAGACCCCGACATAAAGAGTATTATAGAGAGAACTTACATAAATAGATTGTGGTGGATAGATGAGCTAAAAAGTAATAGAAAAATGCTTCTGTGTTGGCTCTTGTCCCAGTGTGAAAATACATATTCCACATTCCTTTATAATAACTCAACCCACCCAAGAATATCAGTGAATTACCATGGCCCCTCTATTACATTTTGTTCACCAGCTTCTATCTTTAATGTTATTAGTAAAGCTTTTCTATTTGTTTTTATGTGGTAGGGTTCATGAAATTATTTTATGAGTTGAATTTATATTTTGAAGTCTTAATTAATAGCTTAAAATGTGACTTTATTTGACAATAGGGTCATCACAGATATAATTAGTTAACTTGAGGTCATTATACTAGGCCCTAATGCAATATGACTGGTGTCCTTATAAAAAGAACACCATGTTAAGAGAAAGAAACACACAGAAGAAAGATAACGTGAATACATGGCATGAAAAAGGCCATCAATAAGCCAAACAGAGAGGTCTCAGAAGAAACCAGCACTTTGGTCTTGGAATTCTAGCCTCCAGAACTCTGAGACAATACATCTTTGTTGTTTAAGTCCCCCAGTCTGTGGTATTTTGTTACAGCAATCCTAGACAATTAATGCAAACTCCAAATAAAGATTATATGTCTTTTCACTTATGTTACCATGTTGAGTCTTTCTTTTTGCCTATATGTAGAGTTCAAACAGTCTTAAAAATGACATTAGTGAAATATTTGCTTCACTCCATTAGGGTGTATCTACAAAGCACTAAGGGAAGTGAGTTATTCATTACTCGCAATTTGTATGTAATCAGTTTCATCCGAAGACAGAGAAATGCCCAGTGGCTGTCTGAGATGGCTCTCCTCATTCACTGCCTCTGCTTTGGCCATTTCTACCTTTAGTTATCCCATTTAGTCTTCTTTCTTTTTTAATGTGGGGAGTATAGAGTATATTGTGTAGCACTGAACTTGAGATTATAATATTTTTATTCTAATCAGTATTTTTATGTATTAAAATTATTTTTCTAGATTAAATTATACTTCTAAAGTCTGGTGGGAGAGAATAAAAATAGAAAAATACTTCACTACATAATAAAAAATAATAGAAAGTTTTCTCTGTAATATATATCCTATTTTATTATATATTACTTCTATGATGTTGGGCAAGTCCGTGAATGCTCTTTAATTTCAATTTCTTCATGTACAAAATGGATATAATCAATAATAAAAGTCTTTGAGGGATAAAGTCAGAGAGTAAATACGCACAAGTTTTGAAAATATAAAGCACTATGGAAATGTAAGTCATTAAAATTATTAAGACTGTGAAGGCAGAACCTGTATCTTGTATTAGTATAAAGAAATATTCTTGTCACATCCCTAACACATGGCCTTGTATCTGGAGAAAATTCATGCTCATACAACTAAAATGATTATTGAAAATATGCGGAGGTTAAGAGAGCCTAATGATCCATCCTTCTTCCAGAAGTCAACGGACATTAAGCACACAATATCCTTCTATTGCTGGTAGTGGCAGAGTGTGTTTTTCAAAGAATTCCCTTCAAATATATTTATTTACCTTATTCCACATTCTATTCTTATAATGTGGCTGACCCTCCTCTTCCTGGAAGAGGGTCCATGTTCGCTCCCTTTGTGATTTTCTGATCAATAGAGTGCAGTGGGAGTGATGCTTCAGAGCCTAGGCAATACAAGGATATAGGCCTTTCTCTGGATCTCTCAGTTTATGTCTCTCTCTCTGTCTTTCTGTCTTTATTTTAGGACACTTGCCTTTGGAAGCCAGCCACTGTATTACATGAAAGCCCATGTCACATGTACAGAACCATGTGCAGATGTTCCAGTCAGCAGCCCAGCTAAAGTCTCAGTCTGTATCAGTTGCAAGATATGTGAGTGAAGAGGCCTTCAGTGGATTAGAGGTGCCATCTTTAAATTCCAGCCGTGGCCCCAGGCATCATGGAGCAAAGATGGGCTAACCTGACCTCACTGTGCCCTGTTAGACTTTCTAACTCACAGAAACCGTGATTAGAAGTGATGATTGGTTTTTTTGGGGTGATCTATATGTGGTTATAGATAACCAGTACATTGGTGAAACTAGACTAGACAAAGGAGGACCTCTTTACTGCACCAGAATTAACAAGGGACACTCCAAGGCCAGGGTGAAGAAGCTACAGAGGAGTTCTGAGACACTTGGATTTCCTTATGAATAAAAATGAAATTGGAGGTTATCCTATCTTTGAGGAGAACAAGACAGAGAAAGTGTCTTTATTTTCATGGAGTGACTTTTGTCCAATTATTAGGCCCCAATTATTATTGGGAGCTCTTTGCAACCTCAGACAAGTCACACGTACCATGAGGAGGTGAGAGTGCAGAAGCAAAAAAAGAAGGAAGAAGAGTTTACTTCTAGGATTATGCCCATCTATAGAAATAGCAAGATGAGACAAGGGCTCACCAATACTGAGATGTATCATTAAAAAATCAGAAAAGGGGAATCAGACAATTATGGTTTAACTCTAATTTAAAATAGAAAGGTTAGTGCGTGTGTGTATGTGCACCTGCAGGAAAAGGGGGAGAGAGAGAGAGTGCACTTAATATTCCTGGCACACAATGACACTCCCCAGTTATAACATTTCCCTCTTTCGCCTGACCTACTTCATGTTAAACATCACTAAGGTTATGAAAATGAGGGGCCTGATTAGCATCAGTAGTGGTCACTAGACCACTGAGAACACATGCAGTGGTTTCAAAGGAAGAAATTGGGGACAGACTAATAATACTGAATACTGAAATACTGAAAGGTGGAAGGAAGCTGGTTCTGAGTAATGAGGATGTGGTTTCTAAAATCATCTGATCTGCCACACCAGAGCTGATACAACTTTTCTTCATGGAAAAAAAATAAGCATGAAAACACCCTGTGGTTCTATTCAACCTGGTACTATATCAAAATTGTATGACAGCATTAATACCTTCCCTTTCCTTTTAATTGACTTCCTTAGAGATTTAATCCATAAGTTCTCTTTGTATTTTAGACCAAACCCCTGAAAAAAAAAAAGAACATTTTTTCCCCTAATGTCTGTGCTGGTAAATTGTCAGCATTTTTTACTACTTTCTCATAAGAGGATGATATTTTGTCCTGGTTTCAAATTTCATTTCAGTTTTTACTCAAGGCTTCTGTATTTAGGGACCACCATCTCATACAAGAAACACACTGACATCTTCAAAATCTGTTGTAAAATTGGATGGATATTTAATTTAGAAATTTTCTGTGGTTCTGGAATTTATCTTCTTTTAGATTTGTTCAATTTATAACTCTTCCATAAAAAATTCAGAGGTGAAATATTTTTCAAACCTTACACTGTTTATTTCTTCCATAAACTAAAACAAGTACAAGGTTTATTGCTAGATAATCTTGTACTAAATTAAAGAGGTGTATCAAACCCTCTGGTGGAAAAGAGCACCGGGGGAGATGTCTGTGAGGATCTTCCTTAGCCGCAAGTACATTTTCTTTCATTCAGCCCAGTCCAAGCCTGTCTCTTTGGCTCAAAACTTGTGTTGGCCACTTCAGTTTATGAAGACGCACTGTATCTACTACAGGGTACACTAAAAGATTACTAAAATATTATAAGCAATTTCAACTGCCTATGAATGTTTCTGGTGGGTCATTAAGATTGACCTTGAAACCAACCTTACACAATCTGGGTATTTGTCTCTCATATTTCCCTGATGGGTACGAATATTACTTGCATTAAAAATGATGGATGTTGGCAATTTCATATTCATTGCCACAGGAAAACAATCTTAATACCTTTTGATGGGGAGGACTGACCAGAGAGAGAGAGTGGGGGACTATATTTCAGCTAAATATTTTTCCTGGAGATTTTTGTGTAAACAAGGTTTGAATTGATGCCTTAGAATAGTTGAGAAAAAGATGTCATTGGCAATTGTCCTAGAATTACAAAAAGTGCAAGAAAATGATGAAGTCACCCATTCAACTAAAGTAATCTCCAGGCACAAGAAAGAAAATAGGACATTTATTCTGTCTCACACTTTTTTGGATCTGCAGCAGAGGAACTGAATCTCAGCAGGTTCTAAAAACAACTGGATTTCTGCTTATTCTTATTTATTCCTAGGAGAATTTCTCTTACAACAGACATAGGCATTTATCACTTTATAATGTGCATACCTTATACACTCTATCTTTTTAAAATTAATTTAAAAAAATTCTAAAAATATTTTATAAACTCACTTTTCACTATTTCCTCGTGCTGTAAGGATGGAAATATTGGGCATGCTCTGAAGCCCTGTTGGTGTGTGTGTGTGTGTGTGTGTGTGTGTGTGGTTTAACCTAGTACATTCATCTATGTATTGAAAGAAACTTGGCAGAAGCAATTTTCTTAAAAAAAGTATATGTATATTATGTTTAATCAGTTGCATTACATTCAGTAAACCTAACAAGAACAAGTTATTCTTTGTTCATCCAAGCAGCATATTTAAAATTTCAGTCATATTTCAATATACTTATTTTTTCCTTCCCTGAAGGATATACCACATGCCTTCCTTGCAGAGAGCCACAGCAAAAGGCAGTCTGACCCTGAGCCTGCAGTTAGGCTGTGTGAGAGTGTGGGGTGGACAGTCACAGGATCATGTGTTCAGTTCAAGCTACTGTAGAGTGGATGTGAGTTACCGATGTGCCCACCATTCTCACGGAAGATGATGGGGATGGTTTTATTGTTATATTATACTTTATGTGTGCACAAACAGGAAACAAGCTTACCCTTTAAAAATATTACTCAGTGCAGACCCGAGAGATTATTAATTAAAAGCTTAAGTACTGGTTTTAGAGCTCAAGATTATTATACAAATGCAAAGAATGGTTCTGATGGGGCATTTTTTTCAAAAGAAACTTAATTGAGACAAATATGTTTCATGTTTAATAATCAAAAAGTCTCCATTTACAAAGAAATGATGTGTTTATAGCTCACTATTGTAGTGAACTAATCTGATGAGAGATTTCCTGGTCTCATCACACGGCTCCTGAAATACTCCCTTTGCCCCATGTTTCTACTCTGCATGTCACCTTAGAGGTTTGTAATGAAAATGAATTCCCCAATATTTTAGTTGTGCCATTTTTGCCCCAATAATAGTGAATCTGACTCAAATGAAAACACAAGAGCTGTCAATTTTCTTCATACACTGTGGACTGACAAATGGATATTTAGGTGTTTTTAGTTTTCTTAATGCTAAAATCAAATCAGCTGTTAGGAAATTCAATTGGTTGCTAAGTAAGCAAATAACAAAAACACAGCTCTATTACTCAGTTAATAGTAATAAAAGTGTCCATTCAAAGACTGTGTATCAAATAGTGGAACTTCAAAAATACCTGAGTTAGAGAAAGCAGAAGAGAATCATCTCAAACTGCAAGCACATCACACTTGTGAACACCAGCAAAATTTGTCTTTGAGTCTTTGTAAAGACTTCTATTGTACCCTCAAAGAATTTCTACTCTACATAGATATCGATGGGCAAAAATGTTGTTATTTTAATACCTTCTGTTTAGTTTTCTCGAAAATTTCATTTTAGGGACTCCTAATTTGAGTTTTTAAGTATTTCATAACTAAGAGATTACACTATTTCCATTAGTTAAGCAGTTAATTTAAATAACTGATCAGAGATATATGAGTCAGAGAAAGGGGTGACTTGAATTAAGATGTGGGCTATTTTAATCAAGACGTGCTATATTCAGTAAACTCTGTAAGATCAGTGAAGGGAAAAAATGTATTAAGGTTAATCAGTTTTGGAGAATTGTAACTAGTAGATAATGTGCTCTGATTTTTTTCTCAGTGACAGGTGTAATAAGCACAATCACTGTTCATCTATATTTCACTGAGCATAAATGCAAATTTCACATTTTCACACAAGAGAGAATTTTATTACATTATATTGATTTAGAAATAATTCATTAACCTCTACTCCTTCTTTTTCTTTACATATCAATCTGTCTCTATTTGAGATTTTATCTTCATTTTTCAACCGGTTACCGTGAAGTGTCTTATATTGTGGGCTATTAAGAGACTGTCTTTTATACATGCAGCTTTGTCTTTCTTGACACAAAACTGGTATTTGTTTTCTACAAATTTTTGGATATTGTTTGGGTGTTCAGGAATGCTTGTATTTATTCCTGAAGTTGAATATTTTGATGATGTTATATAATGCAAATTATTTGTTGTGATTATCATGAATCCCCACCAGTTTTTGAAAATGAGAATGTTTATGTCAATTTTTCTTCCTCTTCGAAAATCAGGTGCGTATAAATGTTAATTGATATACTAGGGCAGCCTATTAGATCAATGATTTTCAGTGGAGGAGAGGTGTTACTATCTACCCCAGCTCCCAGTCCAGGACACTTGGTGATGTCTGGACATATTTTTGATTGTTGTGAGTTCATGCATGAAGGTTGGTACTGGCAGGTAGGGATGAAGGCCAGTGATGCTGCTAAATATCGTATAATGCACAGCATGTCTGGCCTTTATAATGATCTGGTCCAAAATATCAGCAGTGCTTGAGGTTGAGAAATCCTGTATTAGATGATTGGCACTGACGTCTGGAGTCCATTAGTTTTTAGAAGTGTGAAATCAGATACAGCTTAATTTCTCTGTGTTTCTGTTCTTTTTCCATGCCAGTTGAAATTTGAACATCAAATAAACAATCACAGATGCACAAAAATTTAAACACGAGGATGCTTATCAAATTTGATTTATAAAGCTGAAAGGTAGAAAATAACCTAAATATCTAACGATATTTAAAATTTATAGAATTAATTATGGTTAACATATTATTGGAATATAAAAGTATAAAACTTATACTGTAGGTGAATATTGGAATAATGTGGAAAATGTTGACCATATAATATAAAACATTATTATACCATGTGGCATACAGAAAGATCTAATATTAGAAATATATGTATATATGTTGTTTGTTTATTCTTATAGAAAAAAGACTTAAAACAAAAATGGTAGTTATTCCTGGGATTATAGGCCAGTTCTGCACCTGATATGTACTTACTTTTAATTACAAAAATAGCAATGACATTTTGACAGTTTGACGTGGTTGAGAGAACAACCCTGAGACCTGGCACAGGTGAGTTTGCACCCTCACTCAGCTGCTCACTTGCTGTATGAATTTGGGCCTCAGTTTTTCATTTGTAAATGTAATGTCCCTTTTGAATGGTTGTTTTGAAAATTAAATGGCACTGTATCTAAGTTATCTGGTCAAATTTAGCTCTCTTCCCTCTTCCTTCAATGAGATAAGTTAAGGCATTAGTATGAGGGTTCTTGAAGGTGTTTACCTTTTTATGCACTCCCTACAGTGACTAACAGAGATCTCAGATCTCAGAGCTCAGTCAGGCCGGAAGTGTAACTGCTAATTTCTATGTAGCTGCATTAGAGAACTTGGTCTGATGCCATATTCCCACCCCCAACACTACCTGCCTCCCATTTTCAACTCAGTTTGATTCAATTTTATTCAGTTCATCAATTCACTTTAACTCAGTTCAGTTCAATCCAACTTATAACTATTAATGGGGCACTTATCTATTTATATGATAAAAATAAATATGAATAAGACAAGATCTCTTTTCATCATAGCCTCACAGCCTGGCAGGCAAGGCGGGTGGTTATATAAAAAAACTCTAACTCAAGGTGGAAAAGAAATACAAACTGTGAAGTACATGGACAGGTAAGTGAAAAATGGAACATTGTGCAAAGCTAAGAGCTTGGTGTAGCTTTAGGAGTGGAAGGATTTAGTTGAGGAAAAGGAGAATATTCCAGGTGTCCCTTGCCTGTTGCACAGACGCCGGGAAGGTATATAGAATCCATGTATCTTCAGAAACAGACAAAGCTATGATGTGCCTGGTGTAGAGTAGAATGCTCAGGAAGAATGAGCATTAGACTATAAAAGATGACTTGGGTAGATCAGTGAGGTCCTTGATATGGAGCTAAGGAAACCAGGTTTTACTTTGTGTGTAGAGGGGAATCACTGAAAGTTCTTAATGGGGAAGTGATTAGTGAACTCAGCAAGATTTAAAACCTATTTCACCTTATACAAAAAGCAGGCTAACTTACTCTACACTAAGCATCTCTAAGCAAACCCCATGTGAGTATTTTTGTAACTAATTAGAATTAAGAAATTTTAGAGAAAACTATTTAGCACAAGGATAGTATTTTATGCTTTGGTCCTGATAAATAGTGATTGAAGGTATAATGGTAATGATCAATTCCAGAATAAAATTATTATTTCTGCCTCTAAAGTGATCAGATAGAATTAATCTGAGGAATTCATCTTTTATATAGTGAAGAAATAAATTGATACCAATGATTAAATTATTAATTCCAAATTCTCCAACTTAAGAAATATGATTTGGGGACATACTTTTGAGTATCTGTTTCATGTGGCCAATCTGTAGGATTTATTTTTGAGAAGATTATGCTCTTGGCTTATAACATTGTTAGCATTTTCATAGAGAAGAAAACCTTACCTTTATAGTTAGAAAAATTCTAACTTCAGTGCTTATGTTATTAAATTTAAAAAATGGCCCAAGGAAGCAGCAGATAAAAAGAGTTTGCTTATCTGAGGAAAATATACTAGACCAGAAGACCTATCCACTTTTTTTAAAAGTTGATTATATGGAATATGTTGGCCTATTACCAAAATACGTAGTTTAAGAATTATACTTCTTTCTAAGCAGTGATTTGCAGTCCATTTCCAAGTCTAAGGTGATTTAAATTACATGATTTCTCTGTGCATTTCAAGTAAGGTTTTTAATATTTTAGTTTTAAGTAATAAAATGCCATTCAAGTGTGTAATTTATTACTAAATCCATTAATATTTATAGCCAAAAATCATTTTCCTGAATGATGGGAAAAACCTCTCAATATCACTTCTTGCCTAGAAAAAAATAAGCAATAACAATGAAGAATCCTGTGACAGAAATATATAATAAAAATACTTTTTTGGTAAACCCCCAACATAAACTTTTTTATTAAATCATTTTCTGTAGGATCTAACAGTCCAAAATTGTGAGTTAAATTTAGTTAGTAGATTGAATATTCGGAAATGTTTATGTGGTTATATAATATTCCGTAAACCGATTCTGGAAACTTTCTTTTGAAATGAACAATTCAACTCATTGGATGCACTATTTTACCTGTTTAAATAAAGGTTTGTGATGTCCACTGACATCAATAATTAATTTATTCATTTGATAAATATACATTCAGACCTTGATATATGCCAGACACCTTTCTAGGCACTGAAATACAGTAGTGTGGAAAGGCAAATTCCCAACCTCCATGGCTTTATGAAACTTGTATTTTGGTAGAAATTGGCAACTATTTCTTTTATTTTAAATTATATTGATAAATAAAAAGTATGAGTCATCATTCATGGATTTCATTTGTTCTCATACTCTGTAAACTTTTGATGTGTTTCTTCTGTGTGCCAGGATTGTGTTGTATCATGGAGGCTCTGAAAAGAAGAACACCAGTGTCAATGGCTTTGAAGAATCAGGGTCATTTCTGGTTCCATTCCGGGGGCCTAACTTACCTCCTGCTTGAATTACCACAGTAGCCCATCTGGTCTTATTCCTGCTTTCAGTTTGCTGATTCTCACAATCCAAGAGGAAAATCACTGTTAGATTCACCTTTTTGAAAACCCCATTTACCACATTACTTTGTGCTTGTGAATCCTGAATGTATAACTATTTTCTATGAGAACAAGTCTTAATTCCAAAATCTGGCAGGTCAATGTCAGTGTCAATCCAGGCAGCAGAACTGTTGTTTAGGAATATGACCTAATGACCAGCTGTTCGAGAAGCCGGGGAAGTGAAAGTCTGCAAGGTGAGCTGGAGGCTGACAGAAGTTCCTTAAAGCTCCCTCAAAAGTTAGACACATACCTGCTGGAGTGGAGCCATGAGGGGAACTGCAGGAGAAGCCTAGGAAGGCTGTGCACGGCATCAGGTGGTGGGTTTGAAGTCATTGTTGGTTGACAGCTGACAGGCAGGGAGGAGAGTGGGAGGGAGCAGAGTGGAGGAACTTAGGACTCGCTGGCACCTGTCTGTACCTCCCCATCTCTAACCTTATCTGCCTTTCCATTCTAAATGAAAGCTTTGCTGGATAGAGTAATCTTGGATGTAGATCCTTGCCTTTCATTATGTCAACTACTTCTTTCCAGCCCCTTCTTACCTGTAAAGAGGAACCAGTTTGAAAGAAGAAAAAAGGCTTATTCCTGCTTTCAGTTTGCTGATTCTCACAATCCAGGAGGAAAACCACTGTTAGATTCACCTTCTTGAAAACCCCATTTACCACATTACTCTGTGCTTGAGAATCCTGAATGTATAACTATTTTCTATGAGTACAAGTCTTAATTCCAAAATCTGGCATAGTGGACTCATCCACCTTCCTGACCTCATTCAATTTTTTTCTTTAGGAGAACTCTAACTTGAAACTATAGAGGAATGGATTCTGTGGAGCAGAGATCCAGGCTTGCCAAATTGATGTAGTACAATGTTGCCACGCAGTGTGATATGCAGTTTTATTTCTTCTAGTTTCGCAATCTCAAGTGCCTTTTTTCTTCTTTCAAACTAGTTCCTCCTTACAGGCAAGAGGGGGCTGGAAAGAAGTAGTTGGCATCATGAAAGGCAAGGATCCACATCCAAGATTACTCTATCCAGCAAAGCTTTCATTTAGAATGGAAGGACAGATAAACTGCTTCTCAGATAAGGTCAAGTTAAAGAAGTTCATCATCACCAAGCCCTTATTATATGAAAGGCTAAAGGGACTTACCTAAGAAAAAGAAGGTAAAAAATATGAACAATAAAATGACAACAAACTCAAAATTACCAACAAATGAACCTAAAAGAAAAGAAAAACAATGAAAACAAAAACTAAACAACTAGAACAGGAACAGAATCAGAGAAATGGACATCACACAGAGGAAGTTCAGTGGGGAGGGGAAGGGAAGAATAGGGGAGAAAAGGTACAGGGAAGAAGGGGCATAATTGGTAGGCATAAAACAGATGGAAAGAAATAAAAATGGTATAGGAAACAGAGAACTCAAAGAACTTATATGTACAACCCATGGACATGAACCCATAGACAGGAGAAAACTGCAGGGTTGGAGGGTGCAGGGTGGAGGGGGGAGTAAAGGGGAAAAATTGGGAAAACCCTAATAGCATAATCAATAAAAAATGCTTTTTTAAGAAAACTGGTTTCCTTACTTCACTTTACAGTCATTTGACTCACCCTGTCACCAGGCTTTGTGAATATTGTTTGATATTACCCTTCTCTCCCTTCTCTAAACCAGTCTGCACACTCATTCACTGAATCCCATTAGATTAGATTACTCATTGAATTTGAGATTACAAAGGCTTTGGCTTTGTTTAGTATTTTAGTGGCATTTGTGAATATAATCTTTATTTGAAATTCTCTTTCATGCTACTTTTAAATGGCTGTAGAATTTTGAGATGGATGTAATTAGCAACTTGAAAAACTACGATTTCCCAGAGAAATGTTCATGGATCTTGGTGAGAATAGTTCTGATTGAACGTTGGGAGTGGCCGAGTTGCATAGACTTACAGAGGACCAGAAAATATAAAAATGGGAGGAAAAAAAACTTGGTAAAGGTATACTATTTTTAAGTATGAGAACTAAATAGAAAGCGTGTTTATCGTGTTATAAAGCACAGAAACAAGGTTGGAAGTCAGGTTTACCAGAAAGCTAAGAAAGGTTGTGAGAAAAAGAGCAAGTTCAAAACCTGTGCTCACTTTTCAGTGTGACCCCATATTGATACCCACGAAAACAAACACAAACAATGAAGTGGCTGATGTCGTTGTGTCCCTGGGCTCCTGCCGGGCCCTGTTCTTCATGCTTTCCACACGTTAACTCAGCGACCTGCTCATACTCCAGAGAGAGAAGTACTTTCTTCCCTCCACCTTATAAGGACAATGTGGTACAAAGAGTTTCATTTGTTTGGGCCTACACTCTCATAGCCAGTAAAATATGGAGGTAGCAGATGAACTCAGCCAATCTGGCTTCAGAACCTATGTTCTTTTTTATTGTTATTTTTTTCACCATTGCACCACATTATCTATCTAATAGACATTTAATTTGTGAAGTTAATAAAAGCAACTTATTTTCTTCCTGACTACCTACAATATCCCCAAAGCAGAACTATTAAAAGCACTAAACATTCAGTAGCATCAATCCATCAGTTTGGGAATCAGAGGATGGTTCCCTCTGTCTCTTTACCCTAAATTCTTAATTTTCACACGTGCTTTTCCTTGTCACTGACTCAAATAAGAGCTGCAGATTATGAGCTACAGACCAGCATTATCGCCTGGGAACTTGTTAGAAATCCAGAATTTCAAGTCTCATCAACTATGGAATCAGAATTTGCCTTCCTGAGATTCCCTGGTGAATTACAGGCACATTGCAGGTTCAGAAAGACTGCTTCAGACAATCTTCCAGAGCAAAGGTCCCCACCAACCTGGCCCAGCACACCTCCACTTCTCCTCTTCCAGCTACTTCACCTCCTGCTCAGCTTGTTATACTAGCAGCGCATGAACTTCACATAATGTCACCCGGTGAACTTTGGGAAAAAACCAGATTGTTGGTTCCCTAAACCCCAAGTCTGTTGAACTAGAGTTGCCTGGGAAAAAGTTGGGAATTGAAGTTTTTAAAAACTTCAGAGTTTCTGAAGCAGAGTCAGATTTGGACCCTTAGGTCTGGACTTCAGGGCCTCTTTCCCCTGTGCCTGGAGCACAGAGGGAATGTGTGACAGACCCCGCTCGTTCACCAGCATTCAGCCCAAGGGTCGCCTTCTTTCACACATTTTGCTCAAGTCTTCAGTGAAATTATTAGTGTTTCTCGTCATGTTAAATACACTTCTGTTACTGCACCTAGTACATCATATTAGTCTGTTTACGTCTCTGTCTCACACCTTGGGGAGAGTTCTGAGTAGGAGTGTGACAGGACATAGCTGAGCAGTAGCCGTTCTTAGATAGGAGCTGAACAGCAGCCATTGTCAGACAGCAGCCATTCCCAGATAAGCAGTTGTCTCAAGGTCATACACTAACTCCCACTTTCAGCAGCTGCTCTCCTTCCCCCTCCTCCTTCTGCCTTTGTCACAAGAATATAAGCAAGCCCCAGCCTAAGTTTGGAGCCCAGAATTTGGACACGGTCTCCTCTGGGTCCACACGCGTGAATAAAACTCCACTTAGCAAACTCCGAGGCCATCTGAGTTGTCCTTTCTGTAACAGGAGCTTCATACATTTTTATTGAATCAGTAAATATAACAGTCTGATGTGTTATGAACACATAGTAGCATTTAGTAACAATGGTAACTTTGCACTATTGACTGACAGCCTGCCTTTGTCTCCATCCCCTCAGTGGTAGAGTTCTCACAGTCACATGCTGGAAGGAACTCAGAGAGGGAAGGTCTGTGAATCCTTTTATAGCATCATGGTATATCTTCACTTTCATAACAAATATTAGATAATTGTAACTAAGTATTAAAGGAAAATGTATAAATACCAAATTATCTCTTTAAATTAGTTTTACAAACAGTTCATAAATAGCTTCATGTCAGAAACTAGCCAATACATTTATTTGTTGTTAACTTACAAAAATCAGTATATAGGTTTACGTTTTAATCCCCAAAGACCTTTTGTATTTATTTTCCCTATTGAGCAAAAAGGAAAAAGGACTCATGGACAGGGACAGCAGTGTGGTGACTGCTGGGAGCAGGGGAGTGTAAGGGGGATAAATGGTAATGGAAAAATATAATAAAAGTTATATATTAAAAACACCCTCTAAGGATGGTTTGACTGTTCAAGATAATGAGAAATATGTTTTGAAAATTTTCCAAAGGAGGATTCTTTTAGAATCAAGAATGAGTAGGACTAACTTTGACCTCCTTTTACCTTTTTAACAAAATATGAACTTTTTATAGAATTCTGGATGTTAGGAACTTCAAGAGAGATTCATAGGAATCACATTTTTAACTTGTAGTTATAATTCTTAAATATAGACCTTCCCAATGGAAGTCAGAAATTGGCTTTTCTGTGAGCACAGGCAGCCTCCTGATTCTTTAATTTATAATTGCTCAAGCTATTTGGCATAATGAAATTAGGTAAAACAGCTCAGTAATGAGGCCATGTGGCCATGAGATGACATCAATAAAAACGAACGAAAATCTCCCATGTAAGTACAACTCCCTTGTTTGTAGAAAATATTTTGCTGCAGGATTATTAAAGAAACATTGTTACCAATTGGAATCAGATGGAATATCTACCAGCTTGTTTAGATTTTATTCTTCCTAGGGTTCATCATAATGAACCTGGTTTTTCCAATTGTAAAACAAAGTTGTCAATTTTAGACAATATAATCAAAAGTATAATTATAGGGGAATACGTAAGCATAATATATGTTCTCTCAAAAATAGTTAGAGTAAATGTTTCTTTTTTCTTAGGAACAAATTTATCTACTAATTGGGTCCAAGATGATGGACATTATTGAAGGCAAGCCATCCTAACCACCAAACATAACTGAGTTTACGACCCTAAAACTTTATTACTAAGCATAAAGAGAAGGTTTGCACAAGGATGACACTGAAAAATAAAAATAAAATAATTTTATTGCCATTCCAACTATATATATATATATATAGAGAGAGATAGATAAATATACTACAGTATACACACACACACACACACACACACACACACACACACACGTAGTATATATATACAGGGATACAGGATCCTGCACAAATAACACCACTTTTTTTTTATTACAAACTCTTTTATTACAAAAGTATAAGCATGTAATCCTGTAACATAACAATATCATATTCAAGCATATCATACGACATTTTAGGTGAAATGTTCAAATTGCTGTTCATCTTGTATGAGACATTCTATGTACACCCTACCAACCACACCCAAACAAGCCTTACTTCCACTGGACCCTGTATGTATATCTCAACACCTTACTTCAGTAGAAGGTCACATTAAGAAATGCAGAAGATAAGACAAATGTGGAGAAATTAGTGAAACTCCAGACATGAAAATGATTTCATAGGGTTAAAAACAGAATCAATGGAATAAAGACGAGGAAACATTTCTGAGAAATGCAACTCCATTTATACGTAGTCATATCAATAGAATTAAAAGGTGTGAAGCTTACCACAATTGATGAATTTTTCTAAGTAAGTTCTCACCTAGTAAACTAATGAATAGATTGAGTCAACTAGATTTATTTAGCATCACCTGAAGAAGATAGCTTGTTTATTTATTTAGCAAAAATCCTATATCTTCAATGAAGAATAAAAATTTACAAGTGGGATAATTTCTTTTTAGTATTTGCAAAAATAATCCTTATTTCTAATTCCCCACAATAGCCATTTCAAATTTATTCTTTGAAATAGTGAAGTGTGTTCTTCCTGGTGATTTTATTTAGTTTCACACTTTCAAATACTATCTGTATATATGCTGATCAGCCTCAAGTATGTTTCTCAAGTCGAGGTTTCTCACCTGAGGTCTAGATTCCTACATCCAACAGTGCTCTGGGTGTCCGTGATTATTTGTCCCACGGTCACTGCACTCTGAATAAACCCAAAGCAGAAATAACACTCCTCCATTTCAAATAAGCTCTTCCAGTTCTTCATTTAGGAATTTTTGCAGTTATCCCTAATTCTTCCTTCTCTTTCAATCTTCAGATGCTTCTGAAACATCAATAACCCATCATATAGTTTTTGCATCCTATTGTTTTGATTCTACCTCATCCTTTTATGTTGTAAATCAGAGGAATTCCTAGGGTAGATATTAATCCCACCTCTCCTCATCTTGACTATAACAATTATCTTTTTCTAAGCACCCTTATGTATAACTGTTTTCTTCCTTCTACTTTATTTTTAACACTGCCAACAATGTAACCTGTTGGCTTCGTGTATATTCATTCCATTCCCTTTCTAAAAATTCTCCCTCTCTGGGGCAACAGGATAAAGCCTGTGCTCCCTGGCATGTCATACTCAGCCCTTCTGGATCTGACATCTGCAGTAACTCAAACCCCACTTACATTTTTCATCTCTCATTTGAGCTATGCTAGTACTAACCTTTCAGTTCTTGAACACCCTGTACTCACCCATGCCTCTGTGCCATTGTTCTTTCTCTGTTTGTGCCTGTAATGTCCTCTCTTCCCTTTTCAAGTACCTTTTCCAGATCACTGTGTAAGCTCAAGCTTACTCTGAATCCTCCATGACTTTCCCAAGGAGGTTATACTTCTGAAATTCCAAGTGGTATTGGGAAAAAATGATTCTTATTGTTTAGATTTTTTATTTCTTTAATACTAAACTTAAACGTTTTTGTTCATTGGTGATTTTTTTGTAGGCTTCAAAAGATGACACGTGGCTGTGTCATCTCTGTCTGTGGCATGGCCCGTAGAGGATGACCTCCTAGACGTGGACAACCATTTCTCAGGGGCTGGAGGGCCACCAGAGACTTGACTTAGTGACATCTGAGGGACAGTGAGAGTTTCTAAATGAGAAGAAAAAAGTAGCTAGAAGCCTTATTAGTGTTACTGTATCGATATAAGTATTAATTGGTCCCACAAATACTTTTAAATAATACATATTTATCAGTATACTATGTATTATGTGTTAAACTGATTATTTTGTTTCTGTGTACCCCGAAGACTTAATTTCAGAGGCTTTTTCTTGTTGTTCCCTTCATAGCACCCCCCCAAAGAGGTGATATATAGGCTTCTAATAAACCCGGAATGTCTGTTTATTTGTGAGGCAAGTCAGTCCCCCAAGTTCCAGAATGTGTTTACCATGATGACATGCTCCTGTATTTCCCTGTGTTTCTGTGGAAAAGAAAATGATTTTCACAATTTTAGGCCTAGCTGCACAATGTATTGCCGGAGCCTTTGCTCCTATTTCTCTTGAAGTCAGACGACAGTCTTCAGAGATAATCTGTTCCCACCTTCATACTTCTTGTTGGATGCCTTATTGGGATTTTTGAAGGTTATTAAAACCATTTAAATTTATATACTGTATCTTTAAAGAGACAATCCTTTGCTCTAAAATTTTCAGAGCGTCTTTTATAAATATAAAATGTGCAGAATAGCCAAACCAATATTTAACTCTTTAGCTATAGGCAAAATTCAGAGTCTGGAAAGCTAGGAACACCCATTCAGTAAGGATAGGAGTTTCTCATTGCTGATGTAATAAATTGGCACAATTT
>PVIA01011741.1:0-19654 GCA_004024845.1 Tonatia bakeri
CCCTTCCCTCTCTAAAAATAAATAAATAAAATCTTTAAAAAAAGTCACATATTAAAAAAAATTTTTTTAAATAAACTCACATAAGATAGAATTTTCCCTCTAATAGTACTTTATTCTCATAATGGCGCTACTAAGAGCATGACAAAGTAGAGTTTAACTAGAAAAAAATCTGCCCTGGCTGGTGTAGCTCAGTGGATTGAGGATGGGCCTGCGAACCAAAAGGTTGCTGGTTCGATTCCCAGTCATGGCACATGCTTGGGTTGTGGGCCAGACCCCCAGTAGGGGATGTGTAAGACACAGCCACACACTGATGTTTCTCTCCCTCTTTCCTTCCCTTCCCCTCTCTGTAAAAATAAATAAAATTTTTTAAAAATCTAAATTTACATCTGTCACTAATCTCAGTGAATGTTAAGATAACATTGGTTACAGAACTTAAGATGAAGGGTAGCTTCCTTCTCTTGAAAGCAAAAATAAGATAAAATACACTCGATGGAGAACTTTAGGAAGTTTGTCTCCACATGTTTTATGGGCTTTTATGCTACATGTGCTAAAAACAGAGCAGAACAGTAGAGTGGAGTCAAAAATGCAGACTGGAATCTCCACTCTCCTACTTCCTGGCTGTCCGACTTGAACACTTCTCAGGCCCCAGGCTTTTCTCACATGTAAATGGGAATAGTGAGAATTACAAGTAACAGGTAAAACACCTACCTCAGTGCCTGAATATAAAATGGTTATTAAATTTGAATTATCAAAATTTGCCACCAAACTAAGTTCACTATAAATAATAAAATAAAAAGTACCTGAATGATGAATTTCAATTAAAAGACTAAAACAATTGGGCATATATACTGTTAACTTTTTAGGGCTATTATTGTACAGATTTAATGTCAAAGAGATATAGCAATGAACAGCAATAATTTTCAAATTTCTGTATCTTTTTCACTCTTTTATCTAACAGTCATCTACTTCGGCTATTTATTTACAGGATGCTACATATCTGGCTAACAGGTACTCTTCTCCCTTGGTTTTTTTTCCCTTGATTTTTGACTTAATGTTTTTTTCTATAGCACTACCCCTGACTGTGAGATTTAAAGTGTGTGGTCTCCAGTTACCACATCCTAAAGCACAATATACACGATACTTCCTATAAAAAGATGTGTCATCTATGCTCCTTCTACCAGGGGAAAAAAAATGTGGCCAAGAAAAAGTAAACAATCTTTCACTTTTTGTGTTAACCATAACTAACCATAAATAAGTAATTTGAAATTACTTATTATTTGCTGTAAAAATTCCCTGCACTCACAAAAATTCTGAGATCAGATATCTGCTTACGATCATAAAATAATCAGCCCTTTAAAAAGCACTCTGAAAAAATAAAATAAAATGCATTCTGAATATTTTGAGAATTAAAAAAAGATTGATGTAAATGCTTTATATATGAAAAGCGTCCTTTATGTTACCTACATCCTCAACCCACTGAAGTAAATATTGAAATGTTTTCAATGAATTAGCAATAAGTTTCCTGTTTCATAAAAGATAAAATAGTTTATTGTTTTACTGTTCGTAAATGAAGACAGTAAAGAAGTAAATGATGTTGTTCTGGCCAGGCAGCTCTACTGGTTAAGAGTATCACCCCCATATGCCAACGTCGTGGGTTCCATCTCTCGTCAGGGTGCACACAGAAATCAACCAATAAATGAATAAATAAGCGGAAGAACAAACTGATGCTTCTTTCTCTCCCTTCCTTTCTCTCTAAAAATCAGTAAATTTCAGAAAGAGTAAAGTAAATGATTTTTAAAAATACTCAGATAATGAAGCTCATTAGCACATATCATTTCCAGCCCTTCTCATTTGTATTCTGGCATGAAGCATTTCACAGACTAAGAGTAGCTTTTCATCTACAAACACTTTGATCATGAACACTGTAAGGAGGGTTTTTTCCCCTATTTTTTTTATTTTCTCAGAAACATTTAGAAAACTTTAACTGCCAGTTACATACCAAACAGCTATGCTTAATAAAGCAATTAAAGTTTCTTAATTTTTAAGTACCACTACTATGGATAAACTACAAATTAAAGTATATAAGTTATAAATTTTTATAACTTATATATTTTAATTTTTAAAACTTTTATAATTTATAGTTCTACAAAAGAACTCTGACAGTTACACAACCTAAAAGTGAATAGCAAAATGGCAAAGAGCTGGCTGCAATGGCAAAAGGCTAACCCCCACTCAAGTCTTCAGGATTCCTATTAACGCTAAATGTCTGTTCAGTAATTTTAATGAGCGCCCCAACTTTTATAGCAGTACCAAGTATGAAAACATCAAAAATTAAGCTTATTGGGTCTCTGTACATTAGGGCAACATAAAGTTCTGTGAGAGTATTGCGCTGGTCAAAAGTTCTGTTATGGTGGCTCTGGTAGTGCTTCGTCGTCTTTAACCTCATTTGAAACAATTTTGTTAAGAGTGCATATCAAAGTGCATTTAAAAAAACTTATCAAAATTGGCCCTGCCTGTTGTAGCTCAGTGGATTGAGTGCGGGCTGCGAACCAGGCATCGCAGGTTCAATTCCTAGGTTGCAGGCCATGTCCCCCAGCAACCGCACACTGATGTTTCTCTCTCTCTCTCTCCCCCCCTCCCTTCCCTCTCTAAAAATAAAAATAAATAAATCTTTAAAAAAATTAAAAAGTTGTTTAAAAAAATTTATCAAAATTGGTGAATTTTTGTGCAGTCATTGTAATACTGATGATGGAAGAAGCATCATTTTCAGTTCATTATGCTTTATTAGTTCAAGAAAGGTAAAAACGCTACTAAAACACACACAAAAAAGATTTGTGCAGTGTATGGAGAAAGTGCTGTGACTGATCGGATGCATCAAAAGTGGTTTGCGAAGTTTCTTGGTACTACTGACATTCTGGCCAAATAATTCTTTGCTGTGGGGCTGCCTTATGCATTGGACCACGTCTAACAGCACCCCTGGCCTCTACCCACTAGAAGCCAATAGCAGGAGATAGCTGACATACTCAAAATATCCAAATCAACAAAGTTATTGGTGAAAATGAAAATGTGTCTTATTTTCATGGAAAAAAATGTAACGGACTTTTTGGCCAACCCAATAAAAACCAAATCATATCCACTATGCTTTCTTCCTGTGATTAAGTTAAATATGAAAACTCGAGGGAGACCATGCCTTAATTCGTCTCCACTCCTTGCCTGCAACAAGAGTGTTGTAGTTCTGAATTTAAACTTCCCCAAACACTTCCTATCTTGATATTTGTGGATAAATTAAAACATTCTCCCATAAGCATTAAAAAAAAAAAACAAACAAACAAGCAATAGACTAAACAGAAGACTTTTAGGTAAAAATTTCACCCTGTGCAGCTAGCTGGGAAGTTTCCTGCAACTTTTGTCTCACCGTCTTACAATTTCATCCTTCAAATGGAAATGAAGAAAACCACCAAGTGAGATGTACACTGAGCTGTGAGTGATCCCAGGTCAGCCTGATTCTCTGCCAGAAAAGGCCAGGTAACATGCTCTCTTCTTGTCGTAGAAGTTCCTCTCTCTCAAGCCCCGTGATACACCTTCTTGTAAATTACTCTACTGCTGTCATTCATCTGTCGTTACTCACTTCCCAAAGGAATCACTTCCCTACACGGTGACTACTCTCTAAAGACGCCTTCCAAGGTTTCCTTATTTCTTCATCCATTTCTCAATTTCATGACTAGAATCCTCTCTCGTCAGAAAAGTTCTCAGATACAGGCCGATTTGAATGAATTTTCTGAAGTCCCTCGGACCTCCGTCCCAATCTCAAAGCCTGTACAGATCTAAGAGTTTCCAGAAACAATGAGCTACAAAAGTACCGACGGCAAAGAAGAGGAAGTATCAGAACAATACCCCAACCAACCAAACTCGGCACCGAAAGCCCGTGGTCGTCCCTCTCGTCCAGGCCTGCCTACCGCCTTCACTTCCCTCGTTCAACCAGCGTCTCTCCGACTCGACGGGCCCCCTGCCCCATCGTTTCCCCCCTCGATTCACGAAAAGGCTGGCAGAAAGAAAAGCAGGCTCCGGTCGATCGGAGTTGTGATGCTTTTTCAGCCGGGTGGAGGGAGGCAAGCCAAGGGTTGTGTGAAGAATGGAAAGCGGAGTGATACTGGGGGGAGGGGAGAATTAGGGCGCCAGAGCTAATCCCCCGCCGGGGCCCGCGGGGTGGAAGGGGCAGGAGGCGACCAGCCGAGAGGGCGAGGGCAGCCGGGCTGCGAGGATGGGGAACGGAGTCAGGCAGCCCCGGCGGTCGGTGCGTGACGGCGCTAAGCAAGGCAGGAGGCTCCGTAGGGAGCGAACTGGGGGGACACGAGAGTGCGAGTCGCCTCCCTCACGCTACCCTAGTCTCCCCGCCAGCCCCGAGCTCACACCTCAAACCTGCTTTTGGTCACTCCGTTCACGTCCCTCCTCATGGGGCCGGCGGGTGCGGCCGGGGCCGGGCGCTGCGGCGAGCGGAGTGCAAAGCCGAGGGGCCCCGGGCAGGCCCAGGAGTTCCGGGACCCGGAGGAGGCGGAGGAGCGGCGGGCAGCGACCGACGGAGGGGGAGGAGAGACCTCTCGATCGCGGCTGGGCCTCCTCCACCTACCACGGCGCCGGCAGGGGCGACGACTGCTCGTCGCTAGCTCTCCTCTCTCCCCAGCCTCAACTTCAACCCAAAACAAAAACACTCTCCACCTGCCAGCAACGCCGCTCCTCATTGGGCAGAGTCGCCCGGCCTCGGAACAGCGTGGGGAGGGGGAGGGGGAGGGGGAGGAGCGCGCGGCGGCGCGGGACCACCCCTCCCCCACTCCCGGGCGGCGCGGACGACAGTCAGCCTGGGAGCGGCCGGAGTGCGGCGGCGGCGTGCACCCGCTCTCGGCTCCCAGGCGGGCAGGCCCACCGCGAACTGGAGAGGCAGGGAAGTGCCTATCTGTCTGTGTGTATTTGTGTATGGGAGGGGCTGTGGGGCGGGTGCTAGTGCGCGCGTGCTCGCGGACCCGGGAGAGCAAAGGAGGAAAACTGCACGCAGCACCGGAGCCCCCTGTCTCCTCCCATCCGCGGCCTTGGAGCACACATCAACCACCAAGCACTTGAGCTTTCTGTCTATTCTCCCCAGGCCCCTAAGTCTTGTCGCTTCTTCCCCGATAGCCTGTGCTGTCACACACGTCCTTCCCGGCCACCCAACTCCCTTCCCCTATCACTCACTGTCGCCTTGAACCCAAAGTGCAGCAGGCGGTCCCTGCTCGGAGCCATTTTCCTCTTTCTGGTTGTCTCTAGATTGGGGCAGTGCTGCTGTTGCTGCCGCCGCCGCCGTTGCTACAGCTGCCGCCGCCTCCCCCGCCCCCGTGGATTGCATTACCGGGTATTGCAGGGAGGCCTGGAGGGCTGCTGCGGGGCGTGGGTCTCCCTATGCATGGATCAGGAAAGCAGGGAGATAACCGCGCTGTCCGCTGCTGCGGGGATATGCAGCGAGGCCGCACCTTGCTGCCTAGGGTCAGGGGGGTGCAGTCCTAGAGCTGGGCGACTACTCCTTTAGCTGGGGGAGGGGCGCGCTGTGGTGGAAGTGGGGGCGGGCAAGGCTGAAGGGCCTTAGGCTTCCCCCGCCTCCTAGCCACCCGACCGCCGCTGGCGCCCAATGGGCTCTACTGCCTGCCGGTGCTCCAATCAGGGCTCTGGTTGGTGAGAACCTGATCCCGACGCCACTTTGGCGGGAGAAACAAGCGTGTCTGGGCGAGTAGGCGGGGGCGCTGGCCGGGAGGAAACTATGACATTTATCTGACTCCTTAGGTTGTGTCATCACATATACTTTAGCAACTCCAGCCCGCAAGGTCTCGAAATTTATGACCGAATTTCCATTAATTAAGGAGTGAGTTTACCCTTAAAACGGCGACAAACTACAGGATCATATCCCAAAGATAAATTCCAGGTCTGGCAGCACCACCGCTAACTCCAAGGGAGATAACCGTTTGTCTTCAGACCTTTTTAAAAATTATTTTTCACATCTCTTAATTCGCAGTTTTAATGACTGTCTTGTTATGGATCTCATTACGAGTTTAAGAATAGTGTTGGAGAGCTTTAAAAATTGGCATATTTTAGCTGTGAGGCTTATTACCCCAACTCTTCAAGCATTTTTTTATCTTAGAAAAGACTTCCTTTCCTAAGCAAGAAACGCAGGCTTCAGAAACTCATTCTCAGGCCCACTCCCCCCCTAGGTCTAGATGTTTGTCCCCCCCCACCCCCCGATACTCCTAATGTTATTGTCTCACTTCAGCCATGTAAAAACAGCCTTGGAGTTATGGCTCATCTAAGAGCAGTTTTCTCCACAGCAAGAACTACCAATGAATTTGGTGACTAAGGCGTGCAGAAAATAGTAAAACTGGCTTGGGTAGATAAATCAAATGAAACTTTCACAGGTCTGTTTCCATATTTCAATGATCATTTCCAGTTAACCTACATTGACTAATACTGGAGGAATATTCTTACTTTTTTAATTTTAATTTTACTTTTAGAGAGAGAGGGAGAGGGACAAACATCAGTTGGCTGCCTCCCAAATGCCCTGCACGCCCCCAGCAGCAACCTGGCACCTGCCCTGACCAGGAGTCAAACACAGCCCTTCAGTTTGCAGGCCCACACTCAGTCCACTCAGCAACACCAGCCAAGGCAACTTTTACTTTTTGATAAAATTTTAGTTGACCAGACTTTTAAAAAGCTGAATAAATGAAAAGTGTTCAGAGGTTAAGAACTTATAACATATAGGCATACTACTTTTTATCAAAGAAATTTATTTGCATGTAAATAATCAGATTCTTTTGTAATGTTTCAGGGGAAAAAAATCCCAGATTTTGTCTCCTTTCAAAAAAATGAAAAACCCCAAAGTATTTACAGAATGGCCATACACACAGAAAATCAAACTTGAAAGATTTTAGAAAAAACCCTCCCCAGCTGCTCCTGATGTACATTTTTTAAAACTCAAAACTTAAAACCCAGCTTTTTACAGCTGAGCATGTTTCCCAACCTAGTTTCTGAGATGTTAAGTACTTCCTACCCCTCAGAAAACTAACTTAAGGACAGAAATAAGGGAGGAGGATTGAAAAGAAAAAGAAAGGTAAAAGAAAATCAGATTGCCCAGGGATTGTGAATGAGTTTCCTATACTGGAATCTGCTTTAAATAACTTGACTGAATACTGTGGGACTCACAGACTCCCTGAAAGTTTTTTGTTCTACGAATTCATGATATTGCTGCACTAAATTTTTAGACCTAGGCCTTAATGAAAATCTTTCCAAGAGCCACCAACCTGAAGCCTGGTTTTGGCAATTATATCCTGCTTCATTCCCCCCAACCCCCCACCCCAACAATACTTGTTTTAAAACACATTGATTTTGAACCTGAAATATTCATGTACATCAGAGCAGGTTTTAACCAAGGACCCCTAACATGTGCCAAAAGACAGAAGAGGACTCAGGTCAAAGAATACATTAAGACGCCAGCAGAAGACAGGTAGAAGTTGACTTCACATCCTTGCCGTCTTTTGAAACAGGAGAATGAGCACACCTAGACAGGAGGGAGGTGTCCCAGGCTCGGTTTATTCTGCCTCTTCTCCTCCACCCTGTGGAGAAATGCAGTGCTCCCTGGTTCTCAGGCAGGGTGAAGCAGTTTAGCCCCGGCTCCCTGTTAAGCAAGTTCAGATGCTGGGTCAGTGTGTGGGGTGTGCCCATCGACAATTCAGGGGCTTATCCTTCATCCAGATCCTAACTCGGGATCCTTTGATCTGGGATGAAGACAGAAAGAGAGAAAAAGCTTCCCAGTTTACTCATTTTGGTATTTGTTAACTCTGCTTGGGGGAGCTGAGCCCCTGATATTATGCAGTACATTCCCCATAAGATTTTCCCCACCCAGAGCAAACTTAAAAGGCATGTAATTTTTTTTTTCTGCAGAAACCAATGGGATAGGATTCAAAACTAGGTGAGAAACTTGTGAGAAATCCAACCTGGTTGTATGTCTGAGAGGCTGCTACTGTGTCAGCATCACAAGATAAAGCACTCTGGTATCACCTTGCCCATGTCCTTCTTAGTGTCACCCAAGACATTTGACTCTGATACGGTAACCGATAACTTTTCTTGCTCCACTTTGCAATGTTTCGTTTCCTACTTCTTATTACCTTGGGACACAAAAGTGGCAGAGTTGTTGAGAGCTGATGACCAGAAAAGGGAAACCACTAGAGGAAATCAGAGACAGTCAGGGAAGAAAGCCAAAGCTGATTTTCCAACTCTATGCTAACTCCAACCTGCAGAAAGAGCTGAATATAGAAATCTTCTTCTTCAATATCTGATGAAGTCACTCCATTTATCACAAACATACACAAATTGATGACCTGGCTTTTTGTTGTTGTCGTTTTGTTTTAATCCAGAAGAGTTGTGCTGGGGACCGTGCCCCGTCCTGCTGATACAGATCCTGAACGGAATCATCAGGAATGGCACAGTGCAGGTGTCAAAATCAAAGTAAGGCCGCAGAATTTTGAGAGGACCCTCCAAATACTGAGAACTTGTGTTGCACTCAAATGGTCTCCTGGATTTTTACATTTATGAGAAGGGCTTCTTATTGATGTGCCCCAGAATCCAGACTCAGACCTATTCCTCCATAAAGGTCCAATTGTGTTGCTACACAGTAGCAAGGGTTTATTTTCATGCCCACCTAGCATTCCAGGCCCCCCTTCAAGTGAGCTTGAAATTGTTTTAAGTGAACTATGGCTGCAATTTTTTACTGTTTTATCTAAGGGAGCATGAGTGATTAAAGTCTGGACTCCTCCTTGTGAAGAGAAAGGAGCCCAGCTCTCAGGAATGGCATCAGTTCTCCTACAAACAAAATGCTGGGGTGTGGACTTTTGGCACATTGTGGAAATAGGAGAACTATTAATTCTGCAACGGTTTTCATGCCACTCTGGGTCAGGGAGGCTGTCCCACATTAAACCTTACTGCATCTGAAAACACGTTTACATTCCAAAAAGCCAGCCTAGATTTTTTTTTTTTTGTAAAGGAAAAAGAGGCTATAAATCAATTACTTCCATAGGGAGGTAACTCCTAATATTCCTATGATGTTTGAATGCCCCGAAAAACCTAAAAAAAAAAAAAAATACCTTTTGGTTTTTCTCTTTAATGTCAAAGGTGGGCTCTGACTAATTTGGTTGGGCTTGATGCTATAGTATCAGCACAAGCTACAAGCTCCCTACAACCAAATAAGCCTTGGTCTTTTCACTCCCATCATTTTGACCCTGAACCTCACAGAGTTAGAAAGAAATACTGTATAAAAACAGATAAAGGGTTAAAATATTACAAATAAATAGCTAAAATTATATTCCCTCCCCCAAACACTCCTAAGAAACAGACACCAAACATTACTTAAGTGTCCAAAATAACCAAAGTCCTTCATTTGTCCATGCCTCAAATGGACAGCTACCCAAACAAAGGTGAACAACCTTCATGCAAATGCATCAAGGAATGTATTGCTTTTTCATTTTCTGCCCAGCCCTTCACATACATGCACTAAAATTGAGTTTAAAACATGGCCTAAAAATGGAAAGGGGAGAAAAAAATATATATGAGTATTTCCCACAAAACTGTTTCCCACCCTTCCCTTTCCCTATGTCCCTCCCGCCCCCTCCCTTTCATAAGCAAATATTTTAACTCTTTTTTTTCTGGCAAAGGAACAGTGATTCTTAGTAATCAAACCCTAGAATCAAACCTATGATCTCTCTAGTAGGGTCTGGCTATGTCTTCCTAATTCACCCAGCCTAGTGTCAAAGACATTCTTAACCACAAAATCAGACCTGTCCGACTCACCCCCTGTGATGGTTTGCCTATAAACTTTAGTTTTTCTCTGGCCATGTTTTTTGTCTTAAAAACTAAGGTTCCTAATTGCCAATCAGGGCCACATCCATAAGATCATCATCTTCCTCCCCAATCATGAAGTCAGGGCTGAGCCTTGAGGGCCTGTCTGTAGATAGGATTGTGTTACTTGTCAGAGACAAGGACTGGTCTGAAGAGATGGGTGATTTAGACCAACTCTCTGGCTTCATGCTATGAGATTTTTTCTTATCTCGGTCTTTGTCCCGATCCCGATCTTTGTCTTTTACTTTCTTCTTTTCTTTTTTGTGCTTCTTATGCTTCTCTGTGCTATATTCTGGAAGTGGTCGGATGCCATCATCTGAGCTGGGACTGTTCTGATAAGATTTCTCTGCTATGGAGGAGCCTGACTCACTTTCACTGTCCAGATTCTGGGGAGTATATGCTGGTGACTTACTATGGCTGGGGGAGCCACGCTCATGCTTTGGAGTGGAACCACTGATGAGTGGAGAACCATAGTTTTTGGAAGAGGCCATCTGAGGCCTAAGCCCTTCTCCACTACTTTCCCCAGGTTTCTGCAAAGTCACTTTGGCTTTAATGCTGGGGGATCCCCCATCATGCTTGCTGATAATAATTTTTGCCACACCCGTGCTCCCTACATTTTTTGACTCTGAAGTCTTCTTAGATGAATCCACTGAGCCCCCTGAAGAGGAAACCTTTGATTTGTCTTTATCACTTTTCTCACGCTTGCCCTGGAACTCTCCTCCTGACATGTTATGTTTGGAGGACATAGGATGGCTAGAAGAATTTGTGCTCACCCCCATCTGGCCATCCATTGGATCTTCACCTCCGGGGCCACTGGTGACAACCCCATGCTTCAGTTTATCTATGACAGCTGTTAAGGATGGCTTTTTATTTCTGCTGGGAGATTTCCCTTTGGAACTCCCATGCTGGTTCTGAGAGGATGACATGGAAGAGCCACTCGAGGAAAAGGAAGATGATGATGCTGTACAAGAATTAGATGATGGGGGAGTTTTCAATGAGCCTGAGGATCCTAACCCTGAAGAGGACTTCATGCCCGTGCTTGAACCAGTTCCAGACATATGAGAACCACCAGAACCTGAACTGATAGGGGACTTGGCTTTAGAGGATGGGGGAGTCCCCGGAACAGGCTTCATTGGAGAAGCAAGCTTATCAGAGCCTCCAGGTGGCCTCGAATGTGAAGGGGATATGTTTGGTTTACTTAAAGGATTCATAAGTGATGATGGCTTTCCTTGAAGTTTCATCTTGGTGCTGCTGGAGCCACTGCTCAGTCCATGCTTAGTAATGGGAGAGGAGCCTGGCTTCCCCCCAGACTGGGATGAATTTTTGGACTGGCTAGACCCAGAAGACCCTTGGCTAGAGTATATACTGCTACTTAACTTTGAACTTGATGAACCTTCTGATTTACTGCTTTTCATCTTGCCTGAGTTGGAAGCAGATGATGAGGAAGAGGAAGAGGAATGGCTATGGTGGCCTTTGCTGCCTGAGGAAGACACAGAACCACTGCTGGCATACTGACTGTGAGAAGAAGGCTTGCCCACCATCACAGTTCCCTTAGGAATCTGAATAGTGATTTTGGGAATGGGTGGTGTGGCAACCCCTGGGGGAGTCTGAGACCTTCCTGAACTGCCTGGAGATTTGGATCCACCTGTACTGGTAGGTGGGGTGAAAGGTCGGTTAGAAGAACTATGAGATGGGGACTTTCCCTCAGTGTCTGCCTTCTTCCGCTTTGGAGGCTTATCTTTGCTTTTGCCATCATTAGAAGGGGTCCGACTGCGCTTCCCTGGTTTACTATCTAATCCTGGCCCTGACAGACTACTACTACTGGTGCCATTGCCTTCCTTTACTCTCTTTTGAGTCTTCTCTTTCCCTAAGTCCCCAGTGGTCAGTAAAGGACTCTGGCTACCACTGTGATGCTCTAAAAGATCTGCAGAACCCAAGGCCTTACCAGCCACTGCTATAATACTGAAATCAACCGTGTCAGCTTGGCTGTTGCCTTTAAACTTAGTCTCCCCATTATCACCTCCAAGCATTGGCACCCCCAAAGTACTTAGTGTTTGAGATGCAAATCCTTTAAAATCATCATTATCTCCACTTTGGCTGCTTTCATCAAAGTATTCTTCTCCAAAACCACCTTGGCTCTGGCTGTTCAACAGATCGGGATTGAAATCTACTCCATCAGAAAAAAAATGATTGGTAGGAGAGTCACTACTGGGGCTTCCAGCAGCATCTGCAATAAGGTCAGCTGGATCAGTGTATGGATTTTCATTATTATTGGTTTGAAAGACATCAGGGTCAAACAGGGCACTCTGAGAATGCCCAGAGCTTGAAGAATCTCGAACAGGGGTGCCAATGGGTGGGCAATCATCACTAGTGCTGGGAAGCTTAGAGGCTTCTTCTGCAATGTCTGAAAGGATATCAGTTACATCTGGGCCAATGCTGTCTGAACTGGATAGTCGGACCATCCTTTGAATACTGGGCTGGGGGTGAGGTACTGGCTGTGGGTAAGTTGTCGGGGGAGTACTACACTGGCTTGGAGCTGGAGTGATGTGTGGTGTATCCAGTGTGTCGGCTGTCATGTTGACATCAAAGATAGGGTTCTGTGAGTCAACATCCATTGAAAAAAGCTCCCTCTGAAAGTCATCTTCAGTCTGGTGCTTGGGTTTGTCAGGTAGTAATCTTGATGACTTCTTCTTCTTTGTCTTGTTGCCTCCCGAGCACATTTCCATCCGGGGTGAGCCGGAAGAGGAGTTCTGCCTTTCTAAAGGACTGCATCCATAAAGGGTTGAGAAATCCTGGGCAGGATTATCTTTAAGAAGGTTCATGAGCATCGGGTGGTTCTTGGTGTTGCCGGCCATCGAAGAGACAGGTGGCGGCGTGTGATGAGGAGGGGTCGGACTCGAGCCAATGGTAGACCCCCCGTTCCCTGTGATTTGCAACAAACTGGTAAGAATTGGGTTCTGAGACACCTTGCTGAAGTCCTCCCCATGGCCCACCGACTCATGCCGATCTTTGATGCTCATGCTCATATTAAACAAGGTGGTAATGGGACCCCCCGGAAAGGTGTTGGTTGGTGTAGTGGTACCACTCATTGGGTTGTTGCCTGTGGTCATGCCATACCCTGGGCTGCTAGCCGGGGGCAGGTTCTTTTTCACCATGTCTTCAACTGTCTCTGCAATGAGGGACAGTGCTGGGGTGTCGGCCTGAATGGTTTCAGCCTTCCTCCGAATAGCCCTCATCGTCACAGGGATGGACATACATCTGTTAAGATAAGAGGGAAAAAACAAAGTTAACGTTGCACTAGTTGCTGAATGAAACCAACTTTTCATTAGGAAAGCAGGCTTTAATTTTGCCTGAGATTTAGATATATTATCAGAGGTTTGCATTAATGCAGTTTTCAGGTAAGGCAAGTGACCCCACAGGCAGGAACAGTTCTATGAAATGCCAGAGCTGTGGGTATTTATTCTAAAAGAATCTGGACCAATAGATAATCGTCAGCCTCTTTTGAAGCACCACCAAAAACAAACCAACCATAAACGAGAATACAAATAATTAGCTATTTAATGTACTAAAATTGGTAATAATTAACTCATTAACAAAATGCCCTCCTTTTGTAGTTTCACATGTAATTAAGTGGGATATACATTTATCATAATGAACCAGTAGAAAAATTTCTTGACCCATCAAGTTCTAAACCTTAATGGCTTAGATCACCCAAAAACTATACTGTCCAAAGTGCTACTACTGGTATGGAATCTTTAGTTTATATTTTATATTTTTAGATTTTATTTATTTTTAGAAGGAAGGAAAAGGAGGGAGAAAGAAAGGGAGAGAAACACCAATGTGTGAGAGACAGCTAGATCAGTTGCCTCTCGCATGCCCCCAAATGGGGACCTGGCCTGGGACCTAGGTATGTGCCCTAACTGGGAATTGAACCAGTGACCTTTAGGTTTGCAGGCTAGTGCTCAATACACAGAGCCACACCAGCCAGGGTGAAATCTTGTGTGTGTGTGTGTTTTTTAAGATTTTATTTCTTTTATTTTTAGCGAGGGGAAGGGAGGGAAGATGAGAGGGAGAGAAACATCAATGTGTGGTTGCCTCTCGCATGCTTCCTACCAGGGACCCTGACTGCAACCCAGGCACGTGCCCTGACTAAGAATCAAACCAGCGACCTTTGGTTTGCAGGCCAGTGCTCAATTTACTGAGTCACATCAGCCAGGGCAAAATCTTGTTTATTTTAAAGCAAAGCACTGTCTATCTTACACATTTGTTTTTAGAAACCTACATTTGAAAACATTTTACTCTAGAATGTGTCAGCAACCTTTGTTACAGAGCCAGTAACAGTTTAGACTTTTGAAGATCATGTGGTTTCTGCCAAACTACTGTGCCATCTTAGCTCAAAAGCAACTATAGACAATATGTCAATAAAACAGACATGGCTGTGTTTCAATAAAATTTATTTACAAAACCGTCCTAGCACTGCTCAAGAAAAATCTCACAATTACATATTAATGTTTCTGGAAAGCTAACTGGCTTAATTATCTTCCCACACACTGCCATTGACATGTTACATATGTTAGGAAGTGACAGACAGTATAAGTGAAAAAAAAAAAAAATCTACATCTTATTTCAGCTTTCTCCCTCCTAAAAGAACACTAACACCAGACCTGAAGTTACCTACCTTACTTCCCGTTACTCTCATCATATTTTAAAAACCAAAGCTCATATTGCTTTTGAATCCGAAAGCAGAGAAGGGTAAATTTGAAGCAGTGACTAAGTGCTTTCCTCCTAAATGTCCAATTCATCATTATATACCTCTTACTGGGATTCTGATGGAAAAGGGCCAGTGCTACCTTTGAACAACTTTGGCAATGAAGTCATCTGTGCAGATGAGTGCATCTGACAGCCCCTTGTAGAGTTTACAGCTCACATGTGTTGAGTCCTGCACGTCCATGACCACTGAAAGACAAAATATATAGGAGGTATTTGAGATAGATTCAGCTTTTGACTTTTCGGAAAGAGATAAAGACCAAACTGCTGCCGTGAGAGGTGGCAGCCACCCATACAACTCACCACACACCAGGGAGTCATTCACAGGATGCTGAAAAGATACGCTGAACCGGGACTCCGAAAGGGGACACACTTCAAATTGGAGGAGCCCAGGAGAATCTAAAAGACAAAGAAAACATCATAAAATAATTACCCAAATAATAAGACTTGAGACAAGTAAATGATAATCCCTAGGTGTAAAGAATGAAATTCTTTCCCTTGGAAACTAGATCCTGTACCTGCTGGGGACTACCCTGTGTGGTTTCCGACACTGTAGCCCCACGAGACCAAGCCCTGAAGGGGGCTAATAAGTCTCACTGGAAAACCATGTAAAAACACAGATGGCAGACATGACCTGACTCTAACACTGAGGGTTCCTGTGGGAATCAGGCCTGATAAATACATTGTATCCTTTGAAGCTTGCTCTGCTTTGTCTTGTATAGCCCTAGTGATATAAACCGGATGTTTAGGTTTAAGGCATAAGGAATAAACTCCTTACCACATCAAACATGTCTTAAAAGACCCTCTGGCATCAGCATGACTAACAAACCCTTACCTGTGACAAATTTCTGTGTTCCTTCAACTGTTATCTATAGATAATATGTTTTGTATGACTATAGCCTTTCTGACATTGTTTGATGAACTATGCATGTATACACCTACACATACCATTCCCAATAAAAGCTATTTGGGAGAAGGGCTTGGAGAATTCTCCACTGGAGGGACTCCACCCTTTCCCACTGGAACAGCAAGATTGTGTCTGGGACAACTTATTTCTCATCTGCGGTGGACAGGGGAGCACTGCAGGCCAGAGTTCCTCCCACATATCCCTACTATATCATCCACAGGTCATAGAAAGAATATATGCCAGTATATGTTATAAATACTCCAAAACAAAGTAGTAACTAAATTTCAATTTTCTAAAATGAAGGCATTTACGATAATCCCTAAATTGTTAAAGACCTTGACAGATATAAACAACCTGCCTTAAAAGTGAATTCTGAATATAAATATGGCCAAGAGGAGTTCCTCATTCTATTTGATAAGCAGACATCTAGAACAACTGCCATAAGCCCTGCTTTCTATCAGTGTTCGCAGCTGTTAGCTGTGCAACCCATAATCTGCTGAGCAGGGATACAGGGCTACAATCTAAACGATATACTTAGGCCAAATGCACACATCTCTGTCATCGTATGTTCCTACAGCAAACGTGCTGGCATCCCGGAGAGAGAGATCACATACTTTCTTGGCAGAAAGCATCTCTGTAGGATTAATTTCATAACTAACTTAAAAAAAAAAAACAAAACTCATTTTAGATGCCCTGAAGCTATTTGGAGAATTCTCCTAGGGTTTGAATACATGAAATAGAAATAAGCACACTTGTGTTTGCTCTCTAAAATTTCTCATTTCTGAAGCAATTCTTATTCCCATAAAAAATGCCTCCTGATTTACCTTCCCTGTTTCTTCTTACCTACCATTTGCATTGATATATCTCTATTACTGAAGTGCTTTACAACTAAGGTAGTAAAAAGGAACTACGGTCAACTAGAACAGCCAACATTCACAGCAAAGCTTCTAACAGCAAACTGTGTTGGAAAAACACCAGCATTCCAGAATCCTGGGAGAAAAAGAAAGGGGCACAGGTTTCACTCCTTTTTAAACTATACAGTTAAGTTCTCAAAAGAACAGGGAAATATAATCAGGACTGAAAGCATTGTCCTAACAACCTAAAATTTAGACACCAAGAAGCCCTCTCTTCCTACAGCATCCAAAGGTCTACTTTATATTCTGATGCAAGATTCAGGCCCTTAGCTACCCAACTATATCACTGTATGCAGAGAAAGAGTATCCACTGCAACACCCCCCAAGCCCCCAAAACACAGTAGTTTCCAAATGCCAACTTATAGACTGGTTCCATCAGATTATTTGTAGAGCTTAAAGCAGATTCCCAACCCCTCCCACTGAGGTTCTAATTCAGTTCATGTGGATGTGGAAAACAAATAGCTGTATTTTTTAAAGATTTTATTTATTTTTAGAGAGAGGTGAAGAAGAAGAGAAACATCGATGTGTGAGAGTGATGCATCGATCAGTTGCCTCTCGCACACGCCCAACTGGGGACCTGGCCTGCAACCCAGGCATGTGCCCTGAGTGGTAATCAAAACGGTGACCTTTCAGTTCACAGGCCAGCACTCAATCCACTGAGCCACACCAGCCAGGGCCACATATCTGCATTTTTTAAAAGTTCCATAGGCAATGTGATGGGTCACCAAACTGGAGTTTTCAGTTTACATCTACCAGTAAGTATATCAAAAGGAAAGGCAGTACCTTCTTTCAGAATAGTTCTTTTGACACAGCTTCCAATTAGGGTATTATAGGCTACTTGGTGTCTGATAAGATTTAGGATAAGAGGAACCCGGCCAGGGTGCTGAAAGGTGATTTTGCTAACAAGGGTTCCCTGCAGACTCCTGCCGTCTGGAAGGGGAGCGTCCTTGTTGAGAAAGTAGCAGTGCTGCTGACCTGGAAGGGCCTAAGCAAAAGAACACAGGATATTAATGCTACTCACCTACTGCACTCCAATCACAAACTACTCTAAAAAAACCCAATGCCTCAAAACTTAACAGCAGTTTCTTGGTGGATAACAGAACTCCACTGTTAATTCTTTGGTTAGCTGGTGTTATAAATGCCACATACTCACTTAGCCAAAAAAGCTTTTTGTAAACGTTCTGCTAGTGGTTTCCTAATCTAGCTAACATAAAAGTTACCTCAGAAATCTATATAAAAGAGGTTCCTGAACAATAAGTAAAATATCTGTATTTTTATAAAATACTCTACATATAATTAAAATGCAGCCAGAATTCAGGAACTATTATTTTAGTCTACACTATCACCAAACATTCCAATAAACTCAAGTACAGATAAGGTTTTAGAACATCCCTTAATTTATTCATTCCAGCACTTTCCAGATTAAAGTTCATGGTACTTGAAAAAATTAATAAGAATGCTTAACACCTATTTACAAGCTTGTAAAAGTTCAGAACACCATTAAAAGAGTTTCATCTGAACTTTCAACAATGAAATGTGTATTGTTTCCCGACTTAGAAGCTCATGTTCTTTCTTCAGTATGTTCCAGAGATTTCTGTAATTTCCCGCCTGACTGAGGAAACAGGATATGATCCAGCAGTCCTAAAGTAGGTTATCTGACCTCAGTAATTCTATAAGGGAAGATTCAGATCTTGGGTCCAAACATAACCTACAATAGTTTATGGGGCCTTACTTACAGCATAAAATCGCATGTTGTGATTCAAAGGTACAGGATCAGGGTCCTTTGACAGCTCAAACTGAGTGATCAGTTCATAAAGGGGCACGTAGGTTGGTTGAGTTTCAAACAATGGAATTCCTGGGGAGAAAAAAGAATCAACATAATGATCACAATAAGATCAAAATGTTGACAGCTTAGTTTTTCCTTCATAACTTCTACTTTGTCCATTTATTTAAAAACTACTTCAATACAAAACACTATGACATGTATACCCATCAGTACTTTTTGGAGGCTTTCAAGACTGAAAGAAGTCTAAGATTGCTTTTCGCATTCATAACAAGATTAGCTCCTGATGCTTAAAACTCACCTGTGCAGTTCTGAAGTTTCTGAACAAATGCTCTAGATACTGGTATTGGCTGGGGAAATTTCAAGAAGAAACAGGCAGGAAGATCAACACTGTTGGCACTGGTGATTGAGGAGAAGGAGGGGGTCCTTCAAACAAAAGTGGAGGTTGGATTTTGACTTGATATGAAAATGAGAAGTCTCAACACCCATTCTTAGACATGTCTGTATCATATAAACATATGCTCACCAAGGCTATCAAAACTCACTCTTTGAACTTTCTTCCCCCAACTATGGAACATCCTATTTATCAACCCTAACATATTTAATCAAATGTCTATTCTGAGGCATGTCCTCTAATTATCATTCCAACATAACTCCAAATCAACGTAAGTCCCATGACAAAAAATGCAGCAATCATTAAACCAGAGGAATTAGCACAGTTCTCTCTCTCAGGACAGAGAATATGTTCTATGAGCAGAATTCAGAGAGGAATATTAAAATAGAAATTGAAAAAAGAAATTACATGAGTAAAACTAAAAGCCAATCTCTAGAAAGTCAAGTTAGAGAGAAGTCAAGTGAAAGTAATAGTTGTTTCATCTTGGGCTTGAAGTTGAAGAAATGGACACTGCTATCCTAGAATTAATTACATTTGACTTACCATTTGTTATCAACTGGATGTGACCCCATAATTAATGGTGCAATTGGGAGTTTATACATGGCAGATGTTCCTTCAATTGTCACTGATGCATTCATGCCCAAAGATCGAGGAACTGGGAATAAGAAAGAAAAAGGGTATTTTCCAAAGTAACACAAATTATAAGGAAAGGATTTTTTTTAATTCTTTATTTTATTGATTATGCTATTACAATTGTCCCATTTTCCCCCTTCACTCCCCTCCACCCTGCCCACCCCCTCCCACCTACATTCCCCACTTTAGTTCATGTCCATGTGTCATAAGTTCTTTAGTGTCTACATTTCCCATACTATTCTTACCCTCCCCCTATTTTCTACCTATTGTCTATGCTACTTATTCTCTATATCTTTTCCCCCTCTCTCCTCCTCTCACTTCCCTGTTGCTAACCTTCCATTTGATGACTT
>PVIA01011741.1:19754-42455 GCA_004024845.1 Tonatia bakeri
CTGTTCATATTTTTAATCTTCTTTTTCTTAGGTAAGTCCCTTTAACATTTCATATAATAAGGGCTTGGTGATGATGAACTCCTTTAACTTGGCCTTGTCTGAGAAGCACTTTATCTGCCCTTCCATTCTAAATGAAAGCTTTGCTGGATAGAGCAATCTGGGATGTAGGTCCTTGCCTTTCATGACTTGGAATACTTCTAGGAAAGGACCTTAATATTAAACAAACAAACAAACAAAAAAGGCTAACTAAGCTAACTTCTGTATAATCTGTCAGCCTTATTTTGTCTATCAGATATTGTAATACCTATATAACTTAGAAATGCAAAAGTTACCTTTCTTTTAAAAGATTTATTTTTAGAGAGAGAGAGGAAGGGAGAATACGAGGGAGAGAAACATCAATGCGTGAGAGATACATTGATTGGTTACCTCTCTCACACCCCCAACTGGGGATCTGGCCCACAACGCAGGTATGTGCCCTGACTGGGAATCCAACCAGTGACCTTTCGGTTCACAGGTCGGTGGCGCTCAAACTACTGGGCCATGCTGGCCAGGGCAAAAGTTACCTTTCTAACTAACTGTATTTCTCTCTATGTGTAAGTAAAACAAAAACAAAACAAAACAAAAAACAAAAACAACAGAAAACAATGCAGTCGAAGGAAAAAATTTTACTGATATTTACTTTTTCTCTAACTTTAGAATGTATTTAAATACAATTATGATTATAGGATAATCAATGAATGAAGTTACAAGGGCACCAAATGAGGTATTAGGGCATTTCTCATTTTTAGTGTATTTAAGTGTAAACAGAAAATAACATGCATTGTTGTAATTCTTATTTATGTATTTATTATTTTATTGATTATGCTATTACAGTTGTCCTGTCACCCCCCTTCATTCCCCTCCACCCTGCACACCCTCTCCCACCCACATTCCCCTTTAGTTCCTATCTGTGTGTCACAAGTTCTTTAGCTTCTACATTTCCCATACTATTCTTGCCCTCCCCCTATTTTCTGCCTACAATCTATGCTACTTATTCTCTGTACCTTTCCCCCTCTCTCCTCCTCCCACTCCCCTGTTGCTAACCTTCCATGTGATCTCCATTTCTGTGGTTCTGTTCTTTTAGTTGTTTGCTTAGTTTTGTTTTTGGTGTGGTTATTAATAATTGTGAGTTTGCTGTCATTTTACTGTACATGTTTATCTTCTTTTTCCTTAGATTAGTCCCTTTAACATTTCATAAAATAAGGGCTTGGTGATGATGAACTCCTTTAACTTGACCTTACCTGAGAAGCACTTTATCTGCCCTTCCATTCTAAATGAAAGCTTTGCTGGATAGAGCAATCTGGGATGTAGGTCCTTGCCTTTCAGGACTTGGAATACTTCTTGCCAGCCCCTTCTTGCCTGTAAGGTGTCTTTTGAGAAATCAGCTGACAGTCTGATGGGAACACCTTTGTAGGTTACTGTCTCCTTATCTCTTGCTGCTTCTAGGATTCTCTCCTTCATTTTTACCTCGGCTAATGTAATTATGATGTGCCTTGGTGTGTTCCTTCTTAGGTCCAACTTCTTTGGGACTCTCTTGAGTTTCCTGAACTTCCTGGAAGTCTATTGCCTTTGCCAGAACGGGGATGTTCTCCTTTATTATTTGTTCAAATAAGTTTTCTACTTGTTGCTCTTCCTGTTCCCCTTGTGGTACCCCTATAATTCGGATATTGGAACGTTTAAAGATGTCCTGGAGGTTCCTAAGCCTCTCCTCATTTTTTTGAATTCTTATTTCTTCATTCTTTTCAGATTTTACGTTTTTTTTCCCTTCTGGTTGACGGCATCGATGTGAGATCCTGTTTTCATTCCATCACTATTGGTTCCCTGTGCGTTTTTCTTCATTTCACTTATTGTAGCCTTCATTTTTTCATCTAATTTGTGACCAAAATCAACTAATTCTGTGAGCATCCTGATCACCAGTGCCTTGAACTGTGCATCTCACAGGCTGACTATCTCTCAGTCACTTAAAAGTATTGGTTCTTAGGCTTTCATTTGTTCTTCTGTTTGAGCCATCTTTTTTTTCGATCTGGCCGCACCTGTTACGTATGAGGGGCAGAGCCTTAGGTGTTTACCAAGGCGGGGCAACCCAGTTGCTGGGTTGTGACGCTGTACGTGGGGCTGGGGGCCAAGAGGGAACAATGGCACTCACTCCACTCTCCTCAGACTTCAGTCCCTTTCACGGCTTCCCCCAAGCAAACTGGGCCTTTCTGGTGCTATTTCCTGTGTGGGCGGGCTTGTGCACCCCGTGGGACTCTCCAACGACCTCTCCTGTGAGGCTGGGAGACTCTTCCTGCGCCTCAACCCGCCACAGGTGTTTTCAACCAGTGCCCTGAGGCTCTATTTCTCGGCGCTGGGATCCTGGGTTGCACACAGTGCCTTGCTTCACAGTTGCCACTTCGCTGGGTCTGCCAGTTGCCACCCTGCGCCGGGGGTCCACCCGCTGCGGTCTTGCATGCCCTGGATGCTTTACACGCTCGGTCCCACCGCTCTTTGTGCCGTAACCTGAGCCCAGCTGCCCGACTCCGCCCCTCCTTCTGGTCTGGATGAACGTGTCTATTTTAACTCTTCGGTTGTCCAACTTCCATACAGTTCAATTTTCTGTCAGTTCTGGTTGTTATTCTGTTTCTAAATTGTTGTTGTCCCTATCTTGGTTGTGCGAAGAGGCACAGTGTGTTTACCTGTGCCTCCATCTTGGCCGAAAGTCGCATTGTTGTAATTCTTTAGTAAGTTGGCTGATTTCTTCACCTTTGAAGTAATGATTAAAAGGGATTTTTTCCAGTCAGGTGGTTTATATCTTTTCATTTACTTATTCAACAGCAGCACTTTTATTAAGCTTTTATTATTATGTACATATATATACATATACATATGTAGGTAGGTATGCATGTGTGTGTGTGTGCATGTAACTACATCAGGGGCAAACTTTTGTAGGGATGGCGAACTTACTATGGAGTAGCAAACCAGAAAGTGCAAGCGGGGCTGGGCATTCACATTCTTAAAAATACTTTTTAAACATGGAACAAAATCTGCAGTTGTTTTACAGTTAAAGTCTTACCATTATTCTCATGCAAAACGATGGGAGATGTAGTCTTATCATCCAGTAGGTCAGAAGGAGAGGCATAGTACTTCAAGTTCATTAAATGACCTATGAAAAATAACATTTATCACTACATCTTCATCAGGTAAAATACAAATGCACAAAAACATCCCCATTTCTATATCCTATATACAAGGAAACAGTTTCACAGACTCACGCTCCAAAGTAACTTATAAACTATGACTGATGCATAAGTATTGATTCTAGGAGAAACAATTTACTTCACAATTAAAAAAATAAAATTTAGTGAAACAGGTGTTAATTACCTTAGAAGTCATCAAAAATACAAAAATTACTGGTGATTTTCTCCCTCTGCTTTTATAAATTCAAAGTAAAATTTTAAGCAATGACTCCTCAACTAAAATTAGACATTTTTCTAAGTAAGCAAAATAGGATCACATACCCCCACTTCTTGGAGTGAGATAGCCAACACTTCCATGAAGAATCTTATCTAAGGGACCAGCGTTGGTTGCTTTCCTGCAAGACAGATGACCTATGTTTGCTTGTATTTATGCCCTGCAGGTATTACTGCACCATGCAAAAATGAGTTCAGCTCTTAAAAGACTCAGAGTAACGACTCTGTTCTGTAATTGTGCATATAACAACAATATTTCATATTCAAAGTGAAGAGATTCTTTCTGAGTATATAGTAGTACATAATGTGGCAAACAAAAATTAGTACTCTTATTAGATGGGAGGCCAGGTTTGACAAGTCTTAAGATAGAACCTAGGGAATACCAACCAACAACTTAGGAATGCTGAAACTCAGAAAATGTAATGCAGTCAACATTTAAGAAGTGAAAGGAAACGCACAAGATGTATAATGTAGGTAAAATACAGATGTATAATAAGGTATATCCATTATACAGATATATACAGTGTGGGGGGAAAAGTGAGGTTTATAGTCGTGAGTACGTAAAACACAGAGTTTATTCTTGTATTATTTATTCATTATTGTATTATTTTCCATACAAACAACTAAAAACCTACTTTTGCCCAACCCTGTATAATAGGACGCTGATAACAACCCCCTATGTGAAAAACTTTAGGAACGAGGTACCCAGAGGGTTCATACAGAATGGTCACCTTAGCCAGTCTTACCAATACATGACTGCCATTTTAGACAGATCCTGTTCCAAGGATTGGAGAGCCAAGTACATTTTAGTCTTCAGTTTGCTAAAAGTGACGAGAACAAGAGTTAAACAGTTAAAATACACACACACACACACACACACACACACACAAATACAGAAAGGCCAGAGTGCAAGTCTATATTGGAAGCAAGTAAAATGGCCATTAAAAAACTTTTAAAAAGGTTTTTTAAACCCATAGTGCTCCTTCAGCCCTGGCTGGCGTGGCTCAGTAGACTGAGCGCCAGCCTGTGAACCAAAGGGTTGTGGGCCGGGGCCCCTGTAGGGGGTGCTCAAGAGGCAACTACATATTGATGTTTCTCTCCCACTCTTCTCCTCTCTCTAAAACAAATAATAAAATTTTTTTAAAATAAAAAATAAATCCATAGTGCTCTTTCAAAGCTAATTTTTATCTCTATTTAAAAGAGCCAAGAAGATTAACAGAATCCCAAGTACATAAAAGTAAAAATGACATGCCAGTTCTACAGAACTAATTTCTTTCAGCACAGAAATCAGGATGTTGAAGACATCTCAAGGATTGTCGTCTTCTTTCAGTACGATAATCTATCAATGCAGATGCTATGTACTTAAAACAGTTTAAAAAACAGAGTTAGGAGCTGGGCTATAGACTGTCATTATTAGACATCACAAATGAGATGAGGCAGAAGACTTGGCAAATTTCTAACCACACAATAATTTATAGATATACGCTGATTTTTCCAACAAAAGCAAAGCAAAAAAAAAAAATACTTACTTGTCTCCTGGAAGGTTATAAAGATTAACAAGACCCTTAAGGTGCTTAGAAAATTCATCAAAATTTTTTTCCCTACAAGGAGTTCAGGGAAGGGGAGAGAGGAGGGAGAATAAAACATATAATTACTACTTAATCTTAACAACAAGGTACCAAAAATCATGGCTATATCAAACTAATTTTCATAATTTGCTCTACTCCTTTTAGCCCCAGCCAGTTTTCTAAAATCAATCAAAAGTAGCAAAAGCAAATGAAATGTTTTCCTTTCTCTGTCCATTTTTCTGGGGAAGGTGCTAATAAACAGTTTAAAATATAATAAAAAAATACCTGATAATTTATATACTCATTTGCTCCTAGGTAATGAGACTTGGTTTAAATAAATCACTTCCTTTTCCTCTGCATACATAACTAAGAAGATCAGATGTTATGAGGATAAAGAAAACTTTTGATTGGAGAGGAAATGGAGTAAATAAATTCAGAAACTAGAACACTTGTTAGTAAATGGGAACATAAGAATAATGAGGATGAATGAATGAACACTAGAGAGAGATGGATGACCTAGAGAAAATTCGATGGGTACTATGAAGGCAAACCACATATTCCAAAGGTCCTATGTCTACCCTGGCTGGTGTAGCTCAGTGGATTGAGCACGGTCTGCGAACCAAAGCATCGCAGGTTCGATTCCCAGTCAGGGCACATGCCTGGGTTGCAGACCACGACCCCCAGCAACCGCACACTGATGTTTCTCTCTCTCTCTCTCTTTCTCCCTCCCTTCCCTCTCTAAGAATAAATAAAAAATCTTAAAAAAACAAACAAACAAAAAAAGGTCCTATGTCTAGATCTACCCTAGGGGGAGGGGGAACACAAAACTAGTACTACCATGACCCCTGGCTTTCAAGAACCAATTAGTCTGGCTTGGATTCTTAGTCAAATAGCTTCTGTGGCAGGATTAGGAATCCAACACAACCCAACAATTCTCTGTATCTTTTTTAAAACTTAAAAAAAAAAAAGTCTCTTGAAAGCTAAATTGCTCTGACAATGTCAGATCCTTGGTCAGGCATTTACTGAATACTTACAGCTAGAAGTGCCATGAAGGCAGTATGTATTACCTACAATCTATACAAAGTGACTAAAAATATCAGGTATAAAGGCTGAGGCTCCCACTTCCAAACATGCTCACAAATTAACTTTAGAATACCACTATTTCATAAATTGGAGTAATCTCCTACTCCAGATTAGAACCAGAAACACTGGCTTTATGAACTAAGCCAATGTCCATCTTTCTGGACTAAGGTGGTAATACAGCTTTGCTAGAATTATTGATTCAATTAAATCACAGAAAATTTATTTTTTTATGTTTCATTACAAGTTTAATTTTTTTAAAGATTTTATTTATTTATTCTTAGAGAGAGGGAAAGGGAGGGAGAAAGAAAGGGAGAGAAACATTGATGTGTCAGAGATACACCCATTGGTTGCTTCTCCCACGTCCCCAACCAGGGACCCACCTGCAACTCAGGCACCTGCTCTGACCAGAAATCAAACCAGCAACCTTTCAGTTTGCAGGCTGGCACTCAGTCCACTAAACCACACCAGCCAGGGCCAAACTGCAATTTTTAAGAGCTGGTTCAAATTTGGTGCATTTGGTTATTAAGTATATTAAACTGATCACTGAGAAACCTCCATATAAAACTTAGTTCCTCAATGTTACCACCCTAAGACATCTTCATGTGTCATCTGAAAACTTCACTGTATTTAAAATAGAAAATTGATGTAATTAGTTTCTCAAATCCCCAGAGAATTCTGGGTTTAAGTTTAAGTATGGAAATTTCCATTTAATTCAAAGGGAAAAAAATAAGCCAGGAGGAAAAAAAAACATCAATTGCTAAAAGATTCATCAAACCTAGCACTACACTATGATGGGAATATATCACAATATGCCTTAAAAGCAAAGTGATTTTTCTCAAAATTAAGTGAAAAAAGTTATTTTTATGGCGTAGACTCAATTTCCTCAAGCCTTCTCTGATTCAATTAGATAGTATTCTTGCTCCATACAGAATTCCAAAAGCTAGACAAGTAGTTCTCAAACGAAAGTGACTGCTGCCCTCCAGGGGCATTTGCCACTATCTGGAGATATATCTGATTGTCACAACTCAGGAGATACCACTGGCAACCAGTCGAGAGAGAGGATATTCAAAATCCTACTATGCACAGGGCAGCCCTCTAGAGCAAAGGCTTTTCCAATCCAAATTGTCAATACTGCCAAAGTTGAGAAACCCTGAGCTAGACTGAATAGGGTAGGAAATCAAGCTAAGCCAATTCTGAAAGTGAACAAGTACAGACTCTGAAAAATCTTGACCCAAGAAAATAAATTTGTTCCTTAGGAAGGCAATTCCTGTACCCACCCCCCACCCCACCTTTCATTGAATGTATTGGGGTGACACTGGTTAACAAAACTGTGCAGGTTGGGGGTTCACATTTCTTTAATACACTGCACACTGTATTGTGTATTCACCACTCAAAGTCTCCAAGGAAAGTAACCTTGGACAGGCCTCAAAACCTACTGTAACAACAACAAACAAACAAACAAACCCAGCTCTAAAGAACAGCATCATCTGCCAATGTCATGGAATGTATCACTTGCTTACCTTAGCTGCTGTACAAGCTCTGGACAGCTCTGAAATTAAAGAAATTATGTTAAAACATTAAACTACTTTAAGACCTTTAAAGATACCAGTATTTTTTTTCTCTTATTAGCAGCACATGCTTTAGAACAAAAACATTAAAACTATAGAAGGTCCTTTTATCCAGATATCAACAAGTATCTTCTTCCTATTTGGTAAACCATGGGTTTGGGGTGGGAAATTAAAGATCAAAGTATACAAAATAGTTTATAAATGGATCAACTTTCAGGAACGTGTTTGAAATATTAGGACCTCTCTTTAATGCTATCCTTGGAATTCATATCCAATTCTTTGGTTATATACATTTTAGATTCATTTTACAGGATTTTTCAGAGACATCAGCTATATACAAGATTATCTGTCCATTTTGATTATTATAAGTTCTTTGAGGAGAGGAACATTGTTATTTATCTCTAAATCCTCAATACCTGTAGTTCAACTGCAAATCATGTTTGTGTATAGGAAATGGAAAGGGTTCCTCTGGGGTTTCCACTTGCCAAAGCTTTTGGATAATGTTAGAGATGGACCCACATTACTCTAAATTCCACCCTATAGCTATTGATGTTGTAACCCATCACATCACCTCTACAGTGGCTCATGAAAAAATCTAAACCCAAGCTATTTCAAGCCCCAACAATTTTAAAATTAATGTCTCTAAGTAAACCCCATAGATTCCAGTGAAATATCGACAACACATACCACAGGATTCTCCCCATGGTGAGCCACTTTTACATCACAAAGCTGTCCTGCAGGATCTAACTGCACTTCCACATAGAACATATCTGACGTGATGTAACATTCAGTGCCACTGGCACTGAGATGAGAGCCCAGTCTAGCAGGAACAAATCAAAACAAAAATTAATAGGAGACACATAAATAAAGCCACCCAAAGTCAACACTAAGGTAAACATTTCTGCCTACAGATAGTATACTTACCCATTCTGTCTTGCTATAGATTCCAAACGGTCAGTCATTGCTGGTAAAGATGTTACTATGAAACAGTGAAAAAAGGAAATCACAAAGGATGCTCCAAATAAAATTATATTCTTCAAAGACAGAAATACCCTGAGTTTATCCATCCTCTCAAAGTGATAAACACATTCAATAGATTAAATGCTTATAATTTGCACAAAGGTCACCTGGGTAAGGGTTAGCTGTGGCCTATGCAGTAATAAGGATAAAAAGAAACAAACAAACAAACAAACAAAAAACCTATTTGGAAAACACTATTGGACCTTTGTCCTTGCCCTTTCTCATTACTCATTTGGGATAAGTTATCTTTAATTTAAAAAAGACAGTTATTTGCTAATGCTTGTAATAAAGATTAATATCTTAATAGCTGGAGAGAGGGGAAAATGAAAAGTTATGATTTAATGGATATAGAGTTTCATCTTGGGAAGATGAAAAAGTTCTGGAGATGCCCTGACCAATGGGGCTCAGTTAGTTGGGCATCGTCACACAAAGCAAAAGGTTGCCAGTTCGATTCCCAGTCAGGGTGCATGACTGGGTTGCAGGTTTGGTCCCCGGTTGGAGCATACAGGAGAAGCAACCAAATGAGGTTTTACTCTCACATCAATGTTTCTCTCCCTTTTTCTCTCTCCCTTCCCCACCAAAAAATATAAAAATAAAAGAATAAATAAAAAGCTCTGGAGAGCCCTGGCTGGCATAGCTCAGTGGATTGAGTGCAGGCTTCGAACCAAAGCATCACAGGTTCGATTCCCAGTCAGGGCACATGCCTGGGTTGCAGGCCATAGCCCCCAGCAACCGCACATTGATGTTTTTTTCTCTCTCTCTCTTTCTCCCTCCCTTCCCTCTCTAAAAATAAATAAATAAAATCTTTAAAAAAAAAAAAGCTCTGGAGATGGATGGTGACAATGGCTGCACAACAATGTGAATGTACTTAATGCCAATAAACTGTACATTTAAAAATGGTTAAAATAGTAAATTTTATGTTATGTATGTTTTACCACAATTAAAAAAACATCACTCCCCCTGGTGGGTGTGGCTCCATTGGTTGGAGCACTGTCCCATGGACCAAGAGGTCACAGGTTCAGGTTCCTGGGTTCAAGTTCCCGGTCAGGGCACATACCTAGGTTGCAGGTTTGATCACCAGTCAGGGTGTGTACAAGAAGGCAACCGAGCAATGCTTCCCTCTCCCATCAATGTTTCTTTCTTTTTTCCTTCCTTTCCTTTCCTTTCTTTCTTCCTGTTTTCCTCTCCCTTCTTCCCCCCCTCCTCCCTCTCTCTCTAAAAGCAATGAAAAAATGTCCTTGGATGAGGATTAAACAACAAAAAAATTCAGCTGAATAAGGTTCATTTGCAATGCATCAGAGTAAAATTTTTTTTTACTTTCATTTCTCCCAAAAAACAGAAGAGGTAATTATAAGTATAAATAATCAAGCTCATGATTTAAATTTTACATTTGCTTTCCTGAAAACATTTGTCCATAAATACAATAAAAACCTTTTAACATTAAAGTGTCCATTTTCTTATTAAGAATTAATTAGAAAAAAACATGTAAAGAAAAAAAAAAGAATTTCCCCTGCTATCTATAGTTACACTTCACCAATTATCTTTGGAGTCTCTACCTACCTCCAAAATAAGATCAAGATGTTTTAAAAGTTCAGGTATGAGCTCATCTCAATTTCATAACAAAAGCAAAACAACGCCCAGCATAGAAAGTTGACCTATCTCAATTCATGTATCTAGTGTAAGTGTAAGATAACCTTTCTTAAACAGCATGTTTTAAGAAATCAGCATATTTCAAAGATGATTACAAACCTTTGAGAGCTTTCTGCAACGTCTCCAAACAGCTGACCAAATGCTGATGCCCCCCGGAACTCATCACAACCCTCTTCTCCTGTATCAAGTGGGAAAAAATTTGAAGTAAAAAGTTAATCAAGCCAACAATACTTCAGATAAACACATATGTTATCCTAGTACCAACACTTCAGGATAGTCTGTAGACTATATCCTATAGTCTGTGAATACTTTTGATAAGTCTATAAACTTTTTTAAAATACACTTTTTACTGTTACTCTGTCCATCCAGCCAAAGAAGGAAAGTTCATACAGTACATGGATACATCCATATCCATATCCATAAAGGTAGGAAAAGTATTCCCACATCTAAAATAAGATGACTGCCCTGGCTGGTGTGGGTCAGCAGATTGAGCGCTGGCCTTCGAACCAAAGGGCTGCCGATTTGATTCCCAGATTCGATTCCCAGGCGGGGCACATGCCTGGGTTGCAGGCCAGGTCCCCAGTGTGGGGTGCATGAGAGACAACCACACATTGATGTTTCTTTCCCTTTCTCCTTCCCTTCTCCTCTGTCTAAAAATAAATAAATAAAATCTTTAAAAAAAATAAGATAACCTTCAGGGGGAGGGGCATTAGGAAGAATCAAAATGTAACAAATGAGATCGGCCTCCTTTAGAAGTAACTATGTGATAAGATTTACTCAGTTAAATGGGGCAGCTCGCAAAATTTGGCAATCCCCAAATCTAATCAGATGATTTGCATGTAATCTAAGAAGTACGGTTTCACCATAGTCACAGTAGACTGACTCTCAGAAACAGATTATGTCATCCAGAAAAGGGATTCCTAAAGAGCGAAAAAATAATGGCATAGTTTTTCTGACCCTGGCCAGGGAAGAAGCTTTTCTCTGCACATTCCAATCCCCAGAAATGTGAACAGTTTTACAATACAAGTATAGTTTTTCAGGTTTCTCCATGCTCTAAATCCATCTCCCTTGGCTCTAATTCCAACTTTACAAAACAAACATCTGATTAATTAATAATCTGGCTTCCTTTGTACCCTGAATAGACAAGGGGGTGCTCTGGACAATGAATACCAGTATTTTGGTAACTGAAAAGACAGACCCTCTGTTTTAAATAAATTGCCATTCTGATTTACATGTTAATCTAATGAGATATGTTAATAAGTTGTTAAAAACAATTCGAAGTACTGACATACCAATAAAGTTACATTTTTGAATCAGCAAAAGTAAAAAGTAGACAATGGGAGTTTTGGTGACCAAACCAAAGCACTGGTACCCCAAAAATCAGTTCTTAGTAGCCACCTAAAATTCCTGTCATGGTGTTTCTCTAATGACAATATCAATTATACAGAACACATTTCAAGCTACAATATGGTTGCCCTGTAGTATAAAAATGACAACCTCTGAATTCCCAAACTGTAAAAATTGCCCTTTTATTTAAAACTTTTTTTTTTTTTGGCCCTGGCTGGTGTAGCTCAGTGGATTGAGTGCCAGCCTGTGAACCAAAGGGTCGCCAGTTCGATTCCCAGTCAGGACACATGCCTGGGTTGTGGGCCAGGCCCCCACTAGGGGGCGCACGAGAGACAACCACACATTGGTGTTTCTCTCCCTTTCTCCCTCCCTTCCCATCTAAAAAGAAAATCTTTTTAAAAAATAAAACATTTTAATACCTTTTATGTGCATAACCCTGATCCAGAAAATGTACATACATTTGTAGAATTTACAGTTACAGAAATATTTTAGCAATGCAACACTTTAATATCTATTATCTGATTTGATCTTTACAACAGAACTACAGCAGGCCCTTGAATAACTTCATCTCATAACATTGATGAGAAAATAAAAGTTGATTCCTGGCTGAGGCCACTGCCTGTGTGGAGTTTACACATTCTACCCATCTTCGTGTTTTTTTTCTGGGTACCCCAGTTTTCTTTGATGTCCCAAAGACATGCACATTAGATTAACTGCCACATCTAAACTGCCCCGAGTGAGTATGACTGTGTGTGTGAGTATGCCCACAGTGGAATGGCATGCTGTCCCCAGTGGGCTCCTACTTTGCACCCTGAGCTGCAAGGATAGGCTCTGACCACCCAAGACCCTGAACTAGAATAAGCAGATTGGAAAGTAATTTTCTTGTTTTTATTACTATTTCTTAAATGTATGTATGGCTCACATTTATTTCAATGTTTAATATTAGAAGTGTTTTGTGTCTTTATTTAGACGTTTGGTGATGGTTTTGTGACCAGAACTATGCCCAGGAACCTAACTCTTGCGTATATCAATTAGCCTTAGCCTTCTGTAATACTGGTTTTGCTGTATGTCATTTTGTTTAAAGTTGCAGTTTCCAAGGACCAATTAACATTAATGAAGCATTTAATGTACGTGGAAAAGCAAACTGGTATTGTGTGCCTCTACTTTACAAATGAGAAAACTGAAACTCAGAGATATTAAATAATTTGCCCAAGGTCATATAAGTAGCAAGCGCTGGTGTCAAGCCTAAAATACAGAGTTTTGTTTTGCTTTTTCAATTTTGATTAATTTTAGAGAAAAAGGGGAAAGCAGGGGCGGGGGGAGAGATAGAGAGAGAGAAACATCAGTTTGTTGTTCCCCTTATTTATGCATTCATTGGTTGCTTCCTGTGTGTGTCCCGCCGGGGATGAAACCCACGACCTTGGTGCATTGAGATCATACTCCAGCCAATTGAGCTAACCAGCCAAAAATACAGGTCTTTTGACGGCAACATCAGTTCTTTTGCTAGTGTTATACTGATATGATTATTTTAAATGCCAATAAATCTACCAAACTGAGCTTACTCTGGACCCAGGTAAGATTTGGGGGGAGGAGAGGGTACTTTCACTGAAGTAAAACATACATACAGAAAGATACAAGAGTCCAAAGAGATCCATGAATTATCACAAAGTAAACACACCCATTTAACCATTGCCCAGGTGAACTGGAAACAACAGTATGAAAGCACAGAAGTTTTCCTACATCACTTGACTACCACTGGAACCACATGGATGAAGTTTTAACATCCAGTCCCCTACCCTCCCTGTCTTCCACTTAACTAAGGGCTTGACATATGAGTGAATGACTCAGGAAGGAGTAGTAGTACTATAGATAAAAAGGCTGATGGAGTGAACAGGTAAATTAAGAATTAATTGCAGCCCTGGCTGGTGTGGCTCAGTGCCAGTTTGATACCCTGTCAGGGGAAGCCAGTCCCCAATTGTGGGTGTGTGAGAGGCAACCAATCATGTTTTTCTACCTCTTTCTCCCTACCTTCCTCTCTCTCTAAAAATAAATAACTAAAATATTTTTTTAAAAATGAACTGCAAACTCAACTCCTAGTATAGGCACAATGAAAGTACTACTATCACATTAGTATCGAAGAGTTTGACAGGAAGTGAAGAATAAATGTCTCTACTCCAGTCTCACGTGTGTCTCTCATTGGTGTTTTTCTCAGCACCTTGCCTGAAGTACCCCAGTGTACTATAACTCAGGATTAACACAATTTTATAAACCTACCTCCTTCTTAGGTACACTCTTAAAACACCTGAGTAGATGGTAGCTATCAACTTTATGATAAATAACACTAAGGACAACCCTGGCTGATGTGGCTCCATGGATTGCGCGCCAGCCTATGAGCCGAAAGGTCACTGGGGCTCAATTCCCAATGAGGGGTCAGGGCACATGCCTGGGTTGCAGACCAGGTTCCCGGCTGGGGGCCTGCGAGATCAGTATATCTCTCGCGCATCCGTTGTCTCTCCCTCTTTCTCCCTTCCTTCCCCTCTCTCTAAAAATAAATAAATAAAATCTTTAAAAAAAAATAAAAACCAAAGACACATTATAATAGCTAGTGTGAAAACTTTGACACAGGGAGCTTTGCTTATTAAATAATTATCTAAGCACACAGCACAATCCTCACCATGACTTGACGCACAAGCTTAATGGTTTCACTCCAAGGTCTGTTTTGGTTAAATTTTGCATGGAGGCGTTCCAACAGAGAACTCATCTTACTCAGCTTTTCCGACTCTACGGCATAAATCAGAAGGCATTGTTAGAAACTCTTAAGACCTTACAGTTTTTCTTCTAAACAAAACCCCCCATACATCAAGAACCCAGTTAAAATGTTTTTCAATCTCATTCACTTCAAAACATATAACGAATTTATTTTTAATGGCAGGAAAACACACAAATTATGGGTCTAATCTAATAAACACCACAGAATAGGACTACTTTCTATTTGACCTTTTAATGAGAACCAAAAAAGAATCACCTCTAATCACGTTTCAGGATCAGGACTATAATTTAGTTACAAGACCATTTCATGATATATATATATGAAATCCCTTGACAATACATGTAGAGCGTAAACTTGAACATGGCCTAGTAAGGTTAGTTGATTTTCAATGTGAAAATATAGACTTTCTTAGTCTTTGTTCATAATTTTAAGAGATCAATTTATAGGTATTATCAAGAAAACAGGCTTTGTCATTCAGATTTCTCCTATTTGAATCCAAACTAACACTATATAGACAGAGATGTCAATATCCAAAGGATGAGTTTCCAGCAACAGCAAACAAGAGCAAGGTAGACAAGACTGGCTCCAGAACTAAGCGTGTAAACGAACCTCCTCCGCCATAAACCCCCTCTAACTCCTGTACTGCTTAGTATCAGCACGGACCTGTGCTAGAGACCACGGGCAATGCAAAAACAATATGCCTGGGATGACATCTGTGAAAGGATGTGGGTAAGTTAACACTGAAACAACCATCACACAAAGCAAAATGATATATGCTCTTCAAAACACAGATACAGCACGCTCTTCCTCCGGGGAGACTTCCCTCCCCCTTCTTCCCCTCAGGTGCGTTACCTTTGCCTTTCCCTCTCCTAAGCTCCCAGGGCCCTTCTTCTGCTTCTGGCACCTGTTTCCTGAGCCTAGGCAGTCCAGCTGGCTGACTTGTACTACCTCTGGAACTTTCTAAATAAACTTTATTTTATTAAAAACAAACAAAAAAGACACACATGACTGAAATCTAAAAAGGAAAAAGTTAATTAGTTGCAGGAACGATACAGAAAAAATAAATAGAAATGTCAGCAATCAGACTTGAGGCAGCGACATCTTCTAAGCCCAGATCCAAACTCCTTCCTCCAATGCCCTCCTCTTCTGGATAACTGGTTCTGGGGCTATTTCAGTCAGTTTACAGTTCTGGACCCATTTCTGGGAATTCCCATTTTCAAGATTCATTCAGCCAAACACTAGTTTACATTCAGGGGGATTTGGCAGTGAGCAAACTAGACAAAATTCCTGCCTCGTTCTACATCTGTCATTCCTTAGCACCCAAGGAGCAAATCTTTCTTCTTTCTCCCCTTCAAAACATATCCCCCTTCTTTTCCTTGAGAAGGCTGATGAGAAATATCTTTATATGAATGCTCAAATCAAACATTTTTTGAGCAACTATTCATATCCCAGGGAATATACAACGATGAGTAAGGCAAGGTCCCTGATCTATAAAGTTCAGAATAAAGTAGAAAAGAAAAAAACAATACAGTGAGCTGTATTAGTAACAGAACTAGGTCCAAAATACTGTGGAAGCATTTAAACTGCAGTGCAGAACTTGACAGAATCAAAGTAAGGTTCCACAGAGAAGTTTGCAGTTCTGAGTTAGTCCCACCACCGAAAAGATGAAAACCAAACGCAATTTAAAAAATATACAATAGTACAAGATCTGAACACGGTGACGTTCTAGAGAACTACTGGCTTTTAATATAAAGACCTAATCACTTCACTCTCACAAAAACACCCTCCAGGACTTTGATGAACAGCTCTGTATCATTGTTCTTATGTCATTTATTCAGACGTCTCCTCTAGAACGATGTGTAAGAATGATTTTATATTCACTCGCCTGGTCTTCCATAATTTTAGGATAAAATGCCCTGAGGACAAATAAGAGTCCCTATCTAAGCAGGAAAGCTTCACGGAAGTTGGGAGTCCCCATCACCCCAAAGTCGGAGATCTCCACCACCAGGGAAGGCAATCAAAATCTAAAACTCACACAAATCCCGCCTCCTGGACTCTACGTCCTCGGGAGAGTGGCCTTCGGAGCGGATCCGACCCCAGCTCCTCTCACAGATTGGCTGCCCCCAGCTGTGTCGCGCCCCCCTGATTTTCCCTTCAGTTACTCACCCTCGGTTTCCCCCTGAGCCTTCATACTGACAGTGGGGAAGGCCTGAGTCCTACACAAGAGGATAAGCCGTCCCCCACCACTAACTGGACAATCAAGTTAGTTCGGCCTCCCAGGACGCAGGGCACCGGTAATCCCCACTCTTCCCAGGAAGGTTCAGTCTGAAGTCCCTGGCGGCAAAAAGAGAAGGGTGCTCCCGGCCGCCGCCATCTTCCCCAACGGAACTTCCCAAAGATCGCGAGATTAACAGTGAGCCTCCGAGAGAGAGGGAAAGGGAGGTGCACAAAACTGTCGCGAGAAAGAGTTACTGCTATTCTTCTCGCGAGATTCTAACAACCCAGCCTCCCCTTAGATTTCGGTAGTCCCAGGCTTACCGCCGGTAGGTCTGGTAGTTGGCAGGGGACCAACGTCTGTTGTTCTTGAGACTGACATTTCGTGTGGGTGGACTTGGAGAACTTTATGGTTTGCAGGCCAGCACTCAATCGACTGAGCCACACCAGGCACCTGGAGAACATTATGCTAAGTGAGATAAGCCAGTCAGAGAAAGAGAAATAGCATATGATTTTACTTGAATGTGGAATCTAATGAACAAACTGAGCTAAGGAGAAAAATGGGGACAGGCTCCTAAATAGATGACAGCTATCATCTGTCATGACAGCTGGGTGGAGGGAGGGGGTGGGAGTAGGGGGGGAGGTTAGGGAGTGGAGGTATTGAGGAAGGACTCATGGACTTAGACAAGTGTGATTGCTAGGGGAGGGGGTATAAAGGGACTAAATGATAATGGAGAAAATAATACAGTAAAGATTAAATTTAGCCCTGGCTGGCGTAGCTCAGTGGATTGAGCGCGGGCTGCGAACCAAAGCATCGAAGGTTCGATTCCCAGTCAGGGCACATGCCTGGGTTGCAGGCCACGGCCCCCAGCAACCGCACATTGATGTTTCTCTCTCTCTCTCTTTCTTCCTCCCTTCCCTCTCTAAAAATAAATAAATTTAAAAAGAAAAGAAAAGGCAGAAAACTGTCTTTGAAAAAAAAAGATTAAATTTAAAAATATAAAATCCCCGGCTCTCTTTCCTGAAACACTAGGTTTTTGAAAAATATTGGTATCAGCAATATTTTATTAAATATAATATGCTTTCTTGAGATACTAGATGGAATAATTACGCAATAAAAAAGATATTGGTTCTTTGAAACACGACATTACAAGCCAACCCAGAACACTTAATTCCCATTTTCTTTTTTAAAAATATTTCTTGAGCAATTACAATATTTTTGAAAATCTGGAAGTTTTAGACTAAAAGGGTCCCAAATGTGTTCAGCTGACTGTGTCCCTTTTTGTAATCATAGTGAAAATAAGCAGTTTAGCTTGTAGTCGCAAGGAATATGTAGTCATATCTCTTGAATCAGTAAATCCTCACAAAGAGAAATTTGGAGTAATACTGAGATGTTAGTTCGTGACTAACGGAACTGCTTGAGAACCAGGCTAAAATGCAACAGTGCTACCTAGCATTGGGTGAAACTTCATTTTTTTCCCCAAAGTTTGTTTGTTTGTTTAAGATTTTATTTACTTATTTTTTGACAGAGGGGAAGCAGGGGAGAAAGAGGGAGAGAAACATCAATGTGTGGTTGTACTAGTGCATCCCCCTACTAGGGATCTGGCCTGCAACCCAGGCATGAGCCCTGACTGGGAATGGAACCCACGACCCTTTGGTTCACAGCCCACACTCAATCCATTGAGCTACACCTGGGTGAAACTTCTTAACATAATTAAGGCTACTTTTTTTTTAACATTCTTTTTCCACCCATACACATTCTTGAAAATAACCAGTGAAAAGTTTGATTTTACCTAGTTTGCAATAAGGATCTTAAGCAATGAATTTCCACTGGTTCTGATGTCTCAGACTTTCCCCACACTTCCAAAATGCAGTTCACAAAGCTTCAGTAAGTACAGTTCAGGTGAGCAGGCATAACAGTGTAAATTTAACATGAACAAGTCTTTGGAAATGTCTGGAAACATGTTTATTGCTGCAAAGTTATCTTTAGCCATGCTCCTTGAAAGTAGAGTTCAAACTTTATTTCTTGTCTGTTCCTCTTATCTTCATTCCTTTGAGTCACAAAGTGAGTTTTTTGGAGCAGAAATTGCCCCTCATTTTTGAATCCCCACTATCTAGCACTGTACCTGGGTCTAGTAGTCAAATCTTTTACTGGGCCTACCAAGCCTTCTAGATCCAGCTCTTTCCCCCTTGCCAGTGCCCAGCCACACTGGCTTTCTCTTCTGTGTAGAAAATTCTGATACTCCTTTCTCCCCCAAGTTCTTTGAAAAGGCCATTTTAACTACTAGGAAGCTTTTCTCTACCCACTCCCTTCACTTCACTAAGGCTCTCTCATTCAGATTTCAGCATCCTGTAGACTAAAGAAGCAAGCCTTCTCTGACCTCTGACTTGATCAGAGCTTGTGTTATTATTTCCTTTTTAAAAGATTTTATTTATTTATTTATTTTTAATTTATTTTTTTTAAGAGAGAGACACACACACATCAAATGTGTGGTTGCTTCTCATGTGGTCCCTGCTGGGGACCTGGCCCGCAACCCAGGCATGTGCCCTGACCAGGAACTGAACCTGCGATGCTTTGGTTCGCAGCCCATGCTCAATCCACTGAGCTATGCCAGCCAGGGCTATTTATTTATTTTTAGAGAAAGGGGAAGGGATGGAGAAAGAGGGAGAGAAACATTGATGTGCAAGAGATGCGTCAATGATGTGCAAGAGATATATCCAACTGGGAACCTGACCTGCAACCCAGGCATGTGCCCTGACTGGGATTCGAACCAGCAACCTTTCTGATTCACAGGCCGGCACTCAATCCACTAAGCCACACCAGCCAGGGTACATTATTATCTATCTAATAACACTTTCAATATTAAAATTAATTAAGTCCATGATGATTTGTTCAATGCCTGTCTTCCCTGCTAGACTATCAACTCTAGGCAGGTGTCCTGGGTCTTTCTTTCATTACTGTGTAGTGACATTGCCTAGCTCAGCCCTTGGCTCTCATTCCAGGGACTCAGTGTGTATTGTTGGGATAATTTGATAGCGTTGCCAGATAAAATACAGAACACTCAGTGAACAAATATTTTTTAGTGTAAAGTATAAGTATGTTCTGAATATTATATATGAATCTAGCAATCTTAAAATTTATGGAGAATAGAGAGCATGTATCCAAATGAGGATTTTCCAAGATAATTCATATATATTTTTTATTTTGAGAGTGTGTTTATTAAAACTGGGGACAGTGCAACAAGGAAGGGCTTAGGATAGAAGAAGCAACAGGAGAGAGCCTGGGTGGGACTGCTTTAGCCCACTGGAAGTCGGAGAAGAGGGGCCTTGGAGACAGGTTCGAGGATTAGCCCAGGTGGAGCTGCTGCTGCCCATTGCTCCCCTTGTTGCCACTCCTGCGGAGACCCTAAGAGTTCAGCAGACGAACGCCTGAGGGAGACAAGGCGTGGGCATGCTCCCAGGAGGGAGGGTGCCAACAATTCGTATCTTATGTCCCCTTTCTGTTGTCCAAGTGCTCGTCATTCAACAAGCATCTATGCAGACCTAATACCTGTGTGTTAGGAACTGATAATATAAACATGAAAACACAGACCCAGTGTTTGATAGGCGCATCTGATTTATTTGTTGTAATTTTTTGTTTATTGATTTGAGACAGAGAAACATTGATTCATTGTTCCACTTATTTATGTATTCATTGGTTGATTCTCATATGTACCCTTAACAGGAATAGAACCTGCAACATTGGTGTATGGAGACAACACTCCAACCAACTGAGCTACCCGGCCAGGACTGGGTTCATCTGATTTAGACTTTTCCAAATACATTTGGTCACAATAATCTTAAGTACTCAAAAAGTTTTTACTTTATTATTATGCCTAAAATATCAATGTTAGATACACAGCTACGATCCCTCATGGAAGCTCTCTGTACAGATAAACAATAATGTCTGTACTAACTATAGGCAGAAAAATTTAAACCTTATAAAGTTTAAAAATAGAGTAAACTTTGCCAAATTTGGGTAACAGAATAGAATAAGTTATAATTTCTCATCTAAAAATGCAAATGAAATAACATTGTCAAAAATTTGTACTCCAGAAGATAGTTAAGACATGTCATTAAACAAGAAAAGCATTCAACATGCAGATACGAACAGTCTTTTCATATGGCAAGAAGGGGATAATAGTCCTGGCTGGTGTGGCTCAGTGGATTGAGTGCTGGCCTGTGAACCAAAGGGTTGTCGGTTCGTATTCCCAGTCAGGGCACACGCCTGGGTTGTGGGGTAGGTCCCCAGTAGTGGGTGCGCAAGAAGCAACCATACATTAATGTTTCTCTCCCTTTCTTTCTCCCTTCTTTCTCCTCTATAAATAAATAAAGTCTTTTAAAAAGAAGGGGAAATAGGCAAATTTTAAGTGAGGGATAATAAATTATTGTAACTTTAGTTAAACAGTTTCTTCGTATACAGCTTAAACAGAAACTTTCTGAGCTGCTTTGGGAATTTAGAGGGAAAGTATAATTATCACTTGACTAATCTTTTTTGGGTTCATTGATTTGCCCTGACTCCCTGCGCTGGGAGGTCATGCAAATAAACTGAATACTGCAGTCTTGGAATTTCTTTGTTTTTCAGTAGAGTGAAGCTGTCCTTATTTTACAAAAACACTATTCTCACCAGTTTTGGGGGCAAAGCATGCAGGTGAGAATAGATTTTGTGTTTTAAAATTTGGACACAATCTGAGATTTCCTAGAATAGAATTTTTTCCACCAAAACCAGAAAGTGTAGTGTAATCAAAAGAGTGCTGGCCTAGGATTAAAGAAAGAGCTGTCCCTGTCCCTGGAACTAACTACACTTAGTGCAAAGATGCTCCGACTCCCTCTAAGTGTCAGTTTTATCCTTTAGTAAATGAATATAATAATACCCTTCATGGCCACTGCGCCAGGTTTATTGTTTCAGCTGATATTTATTGACAGACTTAAACGAATTCTTCAGAAAATTGAAAAGTGATATAAAAATATAAGATATACAAATTCAGTAAAAAGCTTCATTTATTCATTCATTCATTTATTAGGGGTCTCTAGTCTGTTTCAATAGGTAACAAACAGATAATTAATAATTATAAGTACAATTAATGCTGTTTAATTTTGATGACAAATTTTATTTTTCAAGATTTTATTTGACACATTGTCATAATTCTTTTTGCCATCCCCACTTGTCCATCTTACTGTGTGTGTCGGTATATCTGGGTCATAAACTTGATCTTACAAGAAAACAAATCAGAGTAATTTTGCTGAGCTCATGCCAGTGTTTAATACGATAGGCCAGTCACTTCATCTAATTGGCCCATTAAATCTCATGCCATCTGCTATCATGTAAGACACTGGTGGAGGCCTTTACATCCAGGCCCTCTTGCAGCAATTGTGGGAATTTACCACACCTGAGTTCCAGTACTTAATTCTATCCTGGTTTTTCTCTTTCTTTTTTCTTGGTAGCATTAGTTTGACTATTTCCATAGATGATTAAAAAGTTGTCATGAGCCCTGGCTGGTGTGGCTCAGTGGATTGAGCACCAGCCTATGAACCAAAGGCTCGCCAGTTCAATTCCCAATCAGGGCACATGCCTCGGTTGTGGGCCAGGTCCCCAGTAGGGGAGCACACAAGAGGCAACCACGCATTGATGTTTCTCTCCCTCTTTTTCTCTATCCCTTTCCCTCTCTCTAAAAATAAATAAATAAAATTTTTTTTTAAAAAAGTTGTCGCCCTGGCTGGTGTGGCTCAGTGGATTGAGCGCAGGCTGCGAACCAGGCATTGCAGGTTCAATTTCCAGTCGGGGCACATGCCTGGGTTGCAGGTCGTGGCCCCCAGCAACCGCACATTGATGTTTCTCTCTCTCTTTCCATCCTTCCCTTCCCTCTCTAAAAATAAATAAATAAAATCTTTTTTTTTTCTTTTTTTTTATTTTAATGATTGTTTAAGTACATTTTTCTCCCCTTTACTCCCAA
>PVIA01011742.1:0-42343 GCA_004024845.1 Tonatia bakeri
TAATGGGACTTACCTAAGAAAAAGAAGATTAAAAATATGAACAGTAAAAAAAAAAGTCATCAAATGGAGGGTTAGCAATAGGGAAGTAGGAGGAGGAGAGAGGGGGGAAAGATATAGAGAATAAGTAGCATAGACAATAGGTAGAAAATAGACAGGGGGAGGGTAAGAATAGTATGGGAAATGTAGACACTAAATAACTTATGACACATGGACATGAACTAAAGGGGGGAATGTGGGTGGGAGGGGGTGGGCAGGGTGGAGGGGAGTGAAGGCGGAAAATAGGACAACTGTAATAGCATAATCAATCTAATAAAGAATTTAAAAAATAAATAAATAAAAATTCCATTGCTTTAAAAAATATTACTGAGTATTAAAAGGATTTTGAAAAAAAATAAACAAAATTTAAATTAGTACACAATTGTTAATGGACTAATTTTTTATTATGTTACTTGTAAATTATGAGAATTACATGTCATTTATGCTTAATGGTATGAAAATAAGTTTTTCTAGTCTTGGGGAGTAAAGTGACTCAGAAAAGTAATTTGGGAACACCTAAATAAATCCTATCTGGAAGAATGATTTAAAGAAACTCATAGCCTTATATTTCATGGGACATATTCAATTTTGAATATACCTGGTTGGAGTTTTAAATTCTTCACAATGTGCTCACTAAATGAACAAAAATAACATACTTTTAAATTGGAGAAAGAATGTGTTCCACATGCCTGACTTTTAGATATTAGCTATAGTTATTGCTTCCTGAAGAGATTGTAAATAGACTCAAATTTCAGTCATCTATATCACAGTGTTTATGCTGTAGATTTAAGGTGATATTATAAATTTACTTTGAACAATGTAATAAGATAGCTTCCTGGAATTGTTTGCAATTGATTTGTTTTAGCTCTAAATGTCTAAACTTAGTACTTCATCCAGAATTAAAATCTACTGGTAGTTCCTCCCATGTACCTAACCTTATTTGGTACCCCCTTTTAAATACCCTCGGGAATTAATGAGGCAAAAACATTTAGTGAGAAAATAAAGGGTTATTTTTAATACTTACGATTGGCAAAATAGATTCAGAGTAGATATTTCAGGAAATACTTAGTCTTTGCATTATTAGAACACTCATCCACGTTTACCTGCTCTTATTTTCCTGATGTCCCAGCACTTGAACCTAATGTATTCAAAGTACAGACGTCTTTTAAAATTTTGGTTATTGATGATCACATTTGAATTTTCATGTCCTTGTCCTCCAAATATAAGGGTATATGCCTGCATGATTAGATATTTTTAAATTCTTGGTACCCTAAAACCTAATTAAGAAAAACACTTTTGATTGAAAAAGAGAAGTACAAAATTCTTTTTGCCACCAAAAGTGAAAATTCAAGGATATTATTCATAAGTATATCATCCAATCCTTCTGAAGACTATTCACTTTTGTATTCATTCTGTAGAATTATATTAACATGCTCTTATGATTATGACTTGCTTTTGTCCAATTAGAGCTAACATTTCTTAATACCATTTAAAATTGTATTAGAAATGTCTTCCTTGCCCTTGGCTCTCCTGATGCTGCCAGTCAAAATTCACTCACCCTGTAGGCATCTCTTATGAGCTTCTCAGATTTAGAATCATTTCTAATGAGTAAATCAAACAATTCTCTAACATTTTAATAGCTTTAATTTGCTTCTTGTCCTCAAGGTCTAAAGACTTGATTACTGTGTGGAGAATATGAAAATGAATGTTGTAAGTTGAAAGCTGTCAGAAATGGTCAGAGACTAAAGTGATGATGCATAAAACAATGAATGATGCATAAAAGTACATGACTTCTGGATTTGTTAACATTGCACATAAAATAACATGGTTTTACAGATTATGATAAGAAAATGTTTCAATGATGTGAAATATGACATGACCCTAAATATAATAATTAAGAATTAAGATTATAGGTGTTGTAATCTTCCATATACAGCATCTCTCAAAAAAAGAAATCAAGGACTATCCATGGGGAAAAGAGATAAGAATCCAAAGTAAATTAAAAGTGAGTCACAGTTATATCAATGTAAAGTTTTATTGTTAGACCAAAATTTTAGCTCTTGCCTTGGCTAGTGTGGCTCAATTGGTTGGCTGTAGTCCACCAAGATAAAGATTGCAGTTTCATTCTGGTCAGGGCATATGCCTGGATGACTGGTCCCATCCCTGGTTGGGGTGTGTACAGAAGGCAACCAATCGATGTTTCTCTCTCCATTGATGTCTATCTCCCTCCCTCTCTCCCTCCCTTCCCCCCAAAAATAAGTAAATAGAATCTTTTAAAAAAATTTAGCTCTTATTATTATTATTATTTCTTAAAAGTTCAGGAAAATGGGGGCTGGCATGATTTTTAAACAAGCTGTTGCAAAGAATGGAACATATTTAGGTTAATATTGTTGGCTTCTGTTTTTGCCAGTGAATATGCATTTATGACTTAGCTGTATTTATATGTTAGACAAAATGTTGGGGGTTGCTTTCATTGTGGGTGCCTTAATTCTCAGATTTATGTCTTAAAAATTAACCTTAATAACAGAACTGTAGCAATCATAGATACAGATAAAATAAGGAATGCAGAATATAAAAACTATAGATATTCATTCTCTGAAGTCACTGGAAGTAAAAACTAAAGAAACTAGTTTGAAAGGAAATATCAAAATGCATCGGTGATATTGTAATCAATAGTTCTTCATGTTTCAGTACCAACTTATAGCCCTGACTAATTTATTTATCCAAATTAGTAGATGACCCCTGTTGTAAGCTTTTGGAATACACTCATCAACAAAGAGACCCATGTTCCTGCCATCACAGAGTTGACATCTAATAGGAAAAAAATATTTCTTTCTTCTCTCTTCTCTTGTCCTGTAAAACTACTTGCAGTTCCTAAAATATGACATTTGGTTTACACTTCTGCATCTTTACAAGTTCTATCCTTATGTCTATGATGCATTTCTGCACATCATTATCTAAATAGTGAACTACCATTAATCTTTTTTTCTTAGATTTATTGAGATATAATGGCCATATTACATTTGTAAGTTTAAGTTGTGAAACATTTATTCAATAGACTTATGTGTTGCAATAAGAGTGCCATTGGAGTGTTAACTAACATCTCCATCATGCCACATAATTAGACTCTCCTTATGGTGAGAACACCTACTCTCTTAGCAACCTTCAAGTATATAGTATGCTACCTATTATTACACTAATGTTGTTAGATCTCTAGAACTTATTAATCTTATAACTGGAAGTTTGCATTCATTGATCAATATAACCCTATTCCTTCCACACTACAGCCCTTAGGAGCCACTATTGTACTCTCTGTATCTATGAGATTTTATTTATTTGTAGAGAGGGGAAGGGAGGGAGAAAGAGAGGGAGAGAAACATCAATGTGTGGTTGCCCTTCACATGCCCCCACTGGGGATCTGCCCATAACCCAGACACGTGCCCTGACTGGGGATCAAACAGGCGACCCTTTGATTTGCAGGCCGGGGCTCAATCTACAGAGCTACACAAGCCAGGGTGAGCTTGTTGTTTTTTAGACTCCACATATAAGTGAGATTATACAATATTTGTCTTTCTCTGTCTGACTTATTTCACTTACCATAATGCCCTTAAGGTCTGTTTATGGTGTATAGATGGCAGGATTTAATTCTTTGTCATGGCTGAAAAATATTCCATTATTCACATCTTTTTTTCCATTAATTTATTGATGGACACTTAGATTGTTTTTGTATCTTGGCTAAGGTGAATAGTTCTACAAAAACATGGAAGTACAGATGTCTCCGTGATATCCCCTTTTCATTTCTTTTGAATATGCACCCAAAAGTGGAATTGCTGTATCATGTGGTAGCTCTGGTTTTAATTTTTTGAGGAACCTCCCTAATATTTTACATAGTGGCTACCAATTTATATTCTCACTAACACTGCACAATCATTCCTTTTTTTTTCTCCATATCCTTACTAATATGTGTTATCTCTTTTCTCTTTGGTGGTGGCCATTCTGACAGGTGTAAGGTGATGTCTCATTGTGGTTTTGATTTGTCTCACTCTGATGATTGGTGATAACCAGCAACTTTTCATGCTCATGTACATTTGTATGTATCCTTTGGAAAAATATATGTTCCATTTTTGTGTGTTTTATTGTGCTTAGTTTTTGTTGTTCTTAGTGTTGTTATTGATTTGTATATATATTTCTCCAATTTTGTAGGTTGTCCTTTAATCGGGCTTATTGTTTCTTAGACTATGCTGAATCTTTTAGTTTGATGTAGTCTCACTTACTTATTTTTGCTTTTCTTGTTTGTGTTCTAGGTTGTTGGGAACCACCCTGCCTGGTTTCAGAAGCTGTAACCCCCTACAAAGGCTAAGCCTGAGGGAGTGACCTTGAACCATAAGCCACCAAGGAGACAAAAGCTTATCTCCCTGGCAGGAATGCCGCTTCTGCTCCTTTTACTTCATCCATAACTGGTCCCCAATGCTTGGTTGGTTAGTCAACGACAGGTAAGATTCCCCAAGGGGGGAACAACCTAAGACAGGCACAATCATGTGGGAGGCCCCCAAGGAAGGACTTTGGGGGACTACAGCAAAAGGGAGTGATGGACCCTTGCCCCTCAGCTTTGACAAAGCCTGAGTCCTCATTGTCTGCCAGAAGTCTCCTAATCTCTTGCCTGCCTTACTTCCCTTGTTCCACCTAAGCCTGAAACAATGACAGAGGGTGGTGCAGCCCTGTGCTGGAAAGGGCAGGTTCCCTGGGTGATCAGGCCTAAGAAAGAATATGTAAAATCCTGTGAAACCTGCTTTGTTTAGAATGCCCTCAATTAAATGAAAAGGGTCCAAACAATAAGTAAGTTTGTTCCACAAAGTTTTATACCTCTTTAGCTATCTGACCCTGACTCAAAATAGGCCCTCAGAGTTCTTTGTTATCCATTGTTTGATCCTTACTGCCTGGCAATGATTAATGAGCTTTATCTGTATTCCTGTGCAAATGAACCTAATAAAGGCCTATTGAGGAACAAGTTCCTGGCCCTTCTCCTTTGAGAGATTGGCCACCTTTCCTCCTCAAGCAGATCATGTCTTGGTAGACTTATTCTCATCCTTAGCAGCCAGGGGGGCCCTGCCTGCAGAGTTCCCCCATACTAGGTCTCAACTTTTTACGAATATCATCATCAAGAGCACTGACAAGGACAATTTTCCATATGTTTTTCACTTGGAGTTATATGGTGTCAGGGCTAACATTGAAGTTATTATTCCACTTTAAGTAAATATTTGTGAATGGTATAATCCAGGGGTCCAATTTAATTTTTCTGCCTGTGGTTATACAGTGTTTCAAGCACTGTTTATTGAAGAGACCAATTGTTTTTCTCATCGAGTATTCTTGGTGACCTTGTCAGATATTAGTTGACTGTATATACTGGAGTTTATTTCTGGAAGTTCATTTCTGTTCAGGAAACCAGCTGCAGAATAAAAATAGGTATAGGTTTGGTACATGGAACACAGTGGCAGGAATCTGCATGTGAAGTTTATCCCATGGCCCATGGGCAGGCTTCCTGACAGCGTCCAGAATGCAGTCAACCAGAACCTTGTCTCTTTAATGCTGCATCCTTCCCTCTGCTGGGTATCTTGTATGGTGATTTCCTAATCTGTTACCTTTCCCTACTCATTGAGCTCCCAATTTAATACTCTGATGTTGCAAGAGAGAAATGAGTGTCTTTGACAGCATTCCCCACAGCTGAACTGTCCATGAGATATTTAGGTTGCCTAATGTAATTATATTTTTGTCTGTTTCTCCCTTTCATTCTGTTAGTTGGTTTATATATTTTGGTACTCCCTAATTGGGTACATATATATTGAGAAGTGTTATGTCTTCTTGATCTAGTGTCCCCTTAAATCATCATTAAATGTCTATCTTTGTCTCTTGTTACCTTTTTTATCTTGAAATTTATTTTGTCACACATAAGGACACCTACACTTCTGTGGATGCCATTTGCTTGGAGAATCATTTTCAACCCTTTAGCTTTGAGTCTGTATTTGTCTTGGTAGCTCAGATGTATTTCATGAAACAGCATATGGTTGGGTTTTGTTTGTATGATCCAATCTGTTACTCTGTGACTTTTCATTGGTGAGTTTATTCTACTTACATTTAGGGTGATTGACATATATGACAATTTCCTATAACCATTATCTTTTGTTTTCTCATAGCTGTATGACTCCATTTAAAAAAATATTTTACTTATTTATTTTTAGAGAGAGGGGAAAGGAGGAAAAAATAGAGGGAGAGAATTATCAATGTGTGGTTGCCTCTCGCATGCCCCCTGCTGGGGACCTGACCCACAACCCAGGCATGTGCCCTGACTGGGAATCGAACCAGTGACCCTTTGGTTTGCAGGCTAGTGCTCAGTCCACTGAGCCACACCAGCCAGGGCTCAATTGTTTTTCATCCTTTGTGTTTCTGTTTGATGTTTTAATTTGCTGGTGTTACATATTTTTTTCCTCTGTTTTCTCTTTTTTATTTTAAAGTTATGTGTCTTAGTTTGGGTTTTTTTTTTTGTGTGTGTGTGGTTACTACTACGTTAATGTAAAAGTAACTTTCATACATATGGTAGTTCTTTTTCTTCTGAATACATCTGATCTCCATCTCCCTTTGCAAATTCAGCCTTTTACTCCTGCCCTTTTTAAGTTTTTGTTGTCCCAAATTATCCCTATTTATACTGTGTTCACTTCTGAATTGCAATAGTTATTGTATTCCTTCTCTCTCCTTTCTAATGTTTTTACTTCATTTAACCTGTATGTGATATTTAAGTGTATAGTACCCTATTAGGAATAAGAGTTGTTGATAATCTTACTTGTAGTTTTGTGACCTTTTGTTCTTTATTTCAAGTACAATAACCTCCTTGACTATTTCTTGCAATGCAGGTCTCCTGGTGCTGTTAAATTCTTCCACCTTCTGAAAGTTTTTATTCCTCCTTCATATGTAGAGGACAACTTTGCTGGATTATTCTTTACTGGTCATTTCTGTCTTTTAGTACTTTGCCTATTTGACATATTTTTTTCTACTTTGTGGGGTTTCTGAGAAATCTGATGATAATCGAATAGAATTTTCTTTGTAGGTTGCTGTCTTCTTTTCCTTTGTTCTCTCGAGAATTCTCCTTGTCAAGAATTTTTGGAAGTTGTAGTACTATGTGCCTTGGAGAAGGCCTTTTGGTATTGAGATAATTAGGTGTCTTGTTTGCTTCTTGGATTTCAGGATCTAGCCCTTTCTATAGGTCTGGGAAGTTTTCATCAAGTATTTGTTTCAATAGGCTCTCAGTTCCTGTCTCCATCTCTTCCTCTTCTGGTACACCTATTATTCCTATATTACTCTATCTGATGGAGTCAGATAGTTCTTATAGAACTCTTTCACTTTTGTTACTCTAATTCTGTTTTTCCATCTATGCCATTTCTAGATTTCTATCTTCAATTTCACTAATTCTTTCCCTGTGTGATCAGCTGTATTTCCTAGACTAGCTAGTTCATTCTTGATGTCTTTTGTTATTATTTATCTCCAGAATTTCTATTTGGTTCTTTTTAAAAGTTTTAATTTCTTTGGTAAAGTATTCATTTTGCTTATTAATTTTATTTGTTATCTTATTAAACTGCCTATCTGTATTGTATCTCATTTGGGCTTTCTCAGAACTGTAATCTTGAATTCCCTGTCATTTAAATTACATATTTCATGTCTTTAAGTTTATCTTCTGAAGATTTTAAAATTTCTTTCTGAGCTACATTATTACCCTGGATATTTATGGTATTTGATGGATTCCTTCTCTTTGTAGGCATCTATATATGAATGGCCCTTCTCTACCAGATTGACAAGAAGTCTTTTTATTTATTTTTTAAAGATTTTATTTATTTTTAGAAAGAGGGGTAAGGAGGGAGAAAAGTAGGAGAGAAACATTGATGTAAGCGAGGAACATCAATTGGTTGCCTGTTATATGTGCTCCAACTGGGGACCAAATGCACAACCTAGGTATGAACCCTGATCTGGAATCAAACCTGCAACTTTTCACTTTGTGGGATGACACCCAACCATCAGAGCTACACCAGTGAGGGTGTGTTTTTGTTGTTTTTCAGTACGGGTCACTAAAGCACAGGCTTTTTAGCTTATTCTGCTTAGCTCTGTCCTTTCAGATCTCTGCAGGGACATGGAAGAAGCTGTTTGTTCCCTGGGAAGGTGGGCATCTCCTCTGTGATCAGGTTGCCTGCATCTCAAAGAGCTCAGCCCCAGGAGAATGTGGTGGGCGATTGGAATCCAAATCCTTGAAATTCCAGCACTGTCACCTGCAGCTATATGCTGCAGGCAGTGCACTACAATGTGTGGATGTGGGGTGAGCTGGGAGAGGCTGGCTGGTAACTTATGGCTTTGTTCTCCCAGCCGTGGAGACTGGCAGACCTGAGTGTCCTCTACTCTGTATCTCCACCCACCCCTGGGGTGAGCCGCAGAGTATACCTGTCATTTAGGAGAAAATGTTTCTATGTTGTCAGTCCTCAAGTTTGCAGACAATGTGCTCTGCAACTCTACACACAGTGTTACAGCTTTTTCTGGGGCCCACTGCAACATCTGGGAGGGTGCGAAGAGGAGGCCGGTCTTCGCAGTGGCTGTGTTTTTCTGCCTGGTGACGGTGGTAGTCAGACGGCATGGCTGCACATTTGAGTCTGCCCAGGGGCCTCTGTTCAATTGTGGAGCATGCTGACCACACCCACTGGGATGCTCATTCTACCTGTCTGCCTCTCCCTCTCTCTCCTGGCCCCGCCCCCATTGACTTGCTGACATCATCAGCTGGCCCTTGTGACATCACAGAGGGGATCCCCTCCTGTCTCCAAGAACCCAGTGCACATAGCAGGGCCGAGGGCACAGGCAGGCGGCCTGGCAGGAGCAGTTGCTCCTGCCACGGGGTGGCAGTGTCTATGGGCAGCGCAGCCTTAGGGGCTCCAGGTCTGAGCCGCAGACCCAGCGGAGGAGGAGGAAGAGATGGAGGAGCCAGGGACCAGCACAACACAGGTGAGCAGTAGCCCCTCAGGTCCAGCCGAGCCCCCAACTCTCCCTTCCTCCCCCACACTGCCCCTGTCCCCTGACAGCCCCTCACACTCCAGATCCTAGCTCCAGCCTTCTTACCCACCGACCTGGGGGGTGACTGCCCCTCTAACCCTGTCCCCCGTAAGCCACGCCCATCCTAACCCATGGTTCCCCCTGACCCGTGGTTCCCCCTTGTCTCCATCAGGATGCCCAGACACAGACCATTCCCGTGGACGCGTCCACAGCTCTAAAGCGCCTGCAGAAGGAACTGATCGACATCACGAAGGACCCCCCTCCCATGTGCTCCGCAGCACCAGTGGAGGATGATATGTTTACATGGAGGGGGGTCATCGTAGGCCCTGACAACAGCCCTTACGAGGGAGGCATCTTCTCCCTAAACATACACTTTTCACACGATTACCCCTTTCAACCTCCATATATTTACTTCACCACCCGGGTATACCATCCCAATATTGACAGGAGAGGTAATATATGTCTAGATATTCTCAAGTCCCAGTGGTCACCTGCCCTTACGGTATCTGAATTGTTGTTGTCCATCAGCTCAATGTTATGTGACCCCAACCCTGACGATCCCTTAGATCCATCAGTTGCAAGAATGTACTTAACAGATAGGGACACATATAATGCTATTGCTCGGGCTTGGACCAAGAAGTATGCAAAGTGAGTGAAAAGTAAACAGTAAACCACCACCTTAATAAAACACCTGGCTGTTGAATGGGCTGTCTTGACTGCTTTCTGGGAGGCGTTGTTTCCCCATCTTTCGGGGCACCCAGTGAACACCTACCATATATGGGTGTGTGGAGTGTGTGGGTAGGCACGGGGGTGGGGCCAGGTTGAGGGATGGGGAGGGATGGAGGTTGGACACCTGCTATATCAGGGTGTATGGAGGGGATAGAGAGAGGCACAGGGGTGGGGCAAAGTTGGGGGATGGCTGAGTGGGAGAGAGGCAGTTTTCATGAACATTTTACTGAAAGCCTTCTTTTCTGCTTCAGGATGGGAAAGCAAGAACAAGGGGGTGGTGGGCTTAGGATGAATCCTTTAGAACTGACAATGGGGAAGAAAAACTGGATGAGGATGCTCACTGTACCTGTCTGCCTCTCCCTGCTGGAAGAAGTGGCAGTGGCAACCTCACTTCTCTCCTCTCTGGGCTGAGCCTCACAGTGAGCTCGGGGCTGCATCCCCTGCACTGTCTCAGCTCTTGTCTCTTCCCATCTCTGTGGCTGACTACCACTGACCAACCTCTTCAGAAGTTGCAATGCACAGACAGGTCTCAGACACATTTGTACCTTGAGCAGGGAATCCTTTGTTGAACTACAGCTGTTCAAATTGTTGTAATTTCAACACAAGAGATCAAGGCACCCTCTCCTACTGCCATTTCTCTGATGTCACTCCTTTTAGTTTATCTTTGAAAATTCTATTCTTTATCCTGCTGCTGCCATCTGAGTAGAGTTGACCACTGGTTCTATGCAAGTTGTATTAGAGTATCTTTTAGAGTTTATTATATTTATTTGTGCAAATATCTGTTTCTTTGAATAGAGAGTTTTTTCAGCTAGCTTTTTATCTTATTTCTGACTCTACAATAGTTAATACAATGCTTACCATAGAGAAACAAGGAATAGTCTTTGATTAAATAAATGACAATGAAACACAAGATATATTGAACATTAGTTAAAATTATTTCATCTTCATAATTTTAATATGAAAATGATCGGTTATTTAAATATGAATTGGCCTTTTCATGATTGGCCAAGAGAAAGATTATAATGTGAAATACACCACAGGATATCTCATTCTTTGGAGCAATTAATGTGCAGTTGAAATGGTACAGAAGTTAAGTGCAAGAAGAATTTTATTAATTTATCACTTTGCCTGGAATATTTTTCCCCAAGTTATATCTTCTTTATTTCAGAAACCCTCAAATATCTCTTCATCAAAGAGGCTTTCACTGAGAGCTTTAACTAAATGACTACACAACCCAAAATCTGCCTCAATTTCTGTATCCTATTTGATTATCTTCATGGTGCCAATAATCATGTATCACAACAGATATTGATTTTCAATTTTCTGACACTTGAATATTAGCCAAGTGAGGGCAGGACATTCTATCTATTTTTTTTTCATTGTGTATCTTCATTCTCTGGAACATTGTTTTGGCAAATAGTGGGTACTCATAAAAGTTTTTGCAAAGACAGAAGAATATACACCAAGGGGCTAACAGTAATTTTGTGTAGGAAACTGTTTTTTTCTCATGTTCCCCAATAATGTTGCCTATGTGTCATTTTATTTTTCTATGGTAAACTTTTGTGATTAAATCTTAATGTAAGTCAAAGTAATTTGATAAAAAGAGATAGAATAATATGATCTAAATTATTTAAAGATTCTGAGATTGTGTTATGAATTTTTAAGTTAATTTCAGACAATTATGCTTGATCTACTAATTTAGAAATTTAAAATATTAAAAATTTACTTTAATGTCTCAAATTACCAGTGCACAACAAAGAATAAAGCCTGAGCTGATGTGTATTTTGAGGTTCTTTCCAAATTTTCTAATATCCTAAGTAGTGTGGAGCAAGCATAATTGGCCAAGAATGAATAAAAACTGAGAGTGAAATGGAAAAATAATTAAAAAGTGAAAGTAAACATTTTATCAAAACAATTAGGCATACATAAACAGTTGTGAAAATGCTTTGTGTTGTGCCAATGTGACTAAACGCATATAATAGAGTGATAGGAGAGGCCAACTCTACCAATTCCTCTTCTAAAACCTTTAATCTACATCTGTGTATTTTTTGAGACATTTGAATTTATCAATCCAAACCAGCTCCTTGATATTTTCACTTGAATAACCTGCAGTCTCCTCACATTGAATATGGGCAATATTGAGCTTTTAACTTTAAATTCTGAGCATAATTTTCTTATAACATATACTGTTGATTTTTCATATTTCTACCATCTTCATGAGCATTTTCACAGGTATCATCTTCTGTAGTTCTTGCTACAAATTAAACAATAATTGTGCATCAATAATTGAAATGAAGAAACCATAGTTGAGAAAGGTTTATTTATTCATTCTATCACTACTTGCTGGATAAATGTTGTGTAATGCAAAGTACCAAGTGCTAGGCATCCATCAATGAGTAAAACCACATGTGGTATTTGGTCCCATTTAGAATCCATTCTAGTAGAAAAGATAGTCATTAACCAAATAACTACTTTTACTGACATTAAAATTCCATCTATAAAATTCACTAAAATGGAGAACTGTTTGAGTTCCTCTATTATAGGTTCTCATTGAAATAACAGGTCAGGACAAGTTTGACTGAGGAGGTAATATCTGAGTTAAATAAGAATGACCAAGATTACCTAAGCAATGAAAGAAGGCAAAAACAAACCAAGTAAAGAGTATAGCACATTTAAATGCAGAAAAGAGCATGAAAATAAAGGTAATTGAAAAACATTTGTTACATCATGATGTTCCTAAGGCAATGATGTTTCAAAGAAAGGAGTATAAAGGGCCTAAACAGAAGTAAAGTTTCATAATTCACTCAAAGTGTTAAATTTTGATACTAATAGATGAAGCAACATCAGAGTACATATAGTAACATCAAGATAGACTGGTAGGGAAGTTATAAAAATTGACATAGTCAAAAATACTACAAATAAATCAAGAGGAAATCTTAAAAAAAGTTCAAGTACTCCACAGGAAGGCTAGAATAGACAAATAGAAAAAAGATAATTAAAATAAAATAAATAATTAAATGGCAGATTTAAGCACTAACATAATAATAATTGTGAGAACATTAAGTAGTCTAAATATACTGAATAAAAAGAAGATACTGGCAAAGTAAATTAAAAGACAAAAAAAGTATTGGTAGTTTGACCCAATGGTTTATAAGAAACACAATTCAAATGTAATAACGCAGGTAGAATAAAAGTGAAAGGATACACAGAATATATCATTCAAACTGAATCAAAAGAAAGAAGGAGCAGTTTATTAATATTAGATAAAGTAAAGTTTAAAGCAATAGAAATTGCTAACAACATTAAATACTTGAAAGTAGCTAAGAGAGTAGATCTTAAATGTTCTCACCACAAAAAAAAAAAAGACATGGTAATTATGTGACAAGATGGAGGTGCTAGCAATCATTTTGCAACATATAAATCAATATATTTCAATATAAAAATGAAGACATTTTACACCATAAACTTACACATTACATGTCAATTATGTCACAGCAAACTGGAAAAGTACAGGGTCTGTATTTTATGCCCCTTTTTTGTTACAAATCTTTTATTACAAATCATAAGCATGCAATCCTATAATGTAAGAATATCACACTCAAGTACACTATATCACATTTTAGGTGAAATGTTCAAAATAAAACTAAATTATTACACCCATATTATTACCCTACCAACCATACTCAAGCAGGCATTACTTTTGCCGGACCCTATATACAAAATACCCTTAGAGAAAAATTGCCAAAATAATAATCTAAATTATTGTATCCAAAGTAAGCATAAAAAGAAAATTATGAAAATAAACCAGAAACTAATGAAAACATAAAAGAAAACAAGGGAAAACTGATAGAAGTAAAATGTGGTTTTTCTAAAAATAATTTTTTAAAAAATTACAAAACTGTAGCAACATTGACAAGAATAAAATGAGAGAAAACACAAATAACCAATGTAAAAAATAAAAGAGGGGTTGTCTCTATAGTTGCTGCAGCCATTAAATAGATAATAAGGAAATATTAGAACATTTTAACACATAAATTTAACAATTAGAGAAATGAAACAATTCCTAGAAAACAACACACTACCACAAATTAATAAAGATGACTGCATAGTTCTATAACCATCAAAAAAACTTGAATTTAGCTCTGGCTGTTGTGGCTGTTGTGGCTGTTGTGGCTCAATGTATTGAACATGGGCATGCAAACCAAAGGGTTACTGGTTTGATTCTCAGTTGGGGCACAAGCCTGGGCTGCAGGCCAGGTTGTGGGGCTTGCAAGAGGCAACCACACATTGATGTCTCTCTCTCTCTCTCTCTCTCTCTCTCATTCTCTCTCTCTCTCTCTCTCCTTTCCCCTCTCTAAAAATAAATAAATGAAAATCAGTTTAAAAACTTTAATTTATAACTTGTACTTACTGTGGAAATTTGGATAATAAAGAAAAGCACAAGATATAAATTACAAGCAAGAGGCAGAAGCACCTGGTGTTCTGTGTCACCTGGTTATTCTCTTCACATAATCAAAGAAATGGCCACCTGGACAATAATTCAAAGTTTCCCCATCCATTCAGGAGTGTAAGCATTCTTGTTAATAGACTACTAATTTTACTGAGGCATCAGGCATTTTGCCCAAATGGGTCACCTTCCCATGCTTCTCTGCAACCAGGAGTGGTCTTGCGATGCAATTGATATAAGCACAAGTCCTTGGAGAATAATTTTATTCATAAAAAATAACATTTGCTTATAGGCGAGATCATATGGTATTTGTCTGTCACTGTCTGGCTCATTTCACTTAGCATAATGCTCTCCAGTTGCATCCATGCTGTCGCAAAGGGTAGGAGCTACTGCTTTCTTTCTCCTGTGTAGTATAGTATTCCATCGTGTAAGTGAACCACAGCTTTGTGATTTACTCACCTATAAGTGGAACCTAATCAACAAAACAAATAAATGAGCAAAATAGAACCAGAGACATGGAAATAAAGAACAAAGTGACAGTCACCAAAGGAGAGGGGGAAGAGGGATACTGGGGGGAAGAAGGGGAAGGGGCAAGCAAAGGAACATGAACAGAGGACTCATGGGTGTGGACAGTGGAGGGGGCATAGACCCTGGGAGTGGGGAGTGGGGTAAGGGGGAACCATGGGGAAAAAGGCGGAACAACTGTAACTGAACAACAATAAATTTTAAAAACAGAAAAAAAATAACATTTGCTTTAAAGGTCAAGGTTTTAGTCATTGTTCTTTTCTTCTTTGAAGAATATTTTACCCTTTGTGATAGCATGGATGGACCTGGAGAGCATTAAGCTAAGTGACATAAGACAGTCAGAGAAAGACAAATACCATATGATTTCACTCCACATGGAATCTAGTGAACAAACTGAATAAGCAAAACAGAGACAGACTCACAGATGGAGAGCAGGCTGACAGCTCTGGGGGGTGGCTTGGGAGGTGGAAGTATGAAGGCAGAGCAGGCAAAAAAGAAGGACTGGTGGGACAACAGTGCGGTGATTGGGGCAGAGCAGAGGTGGAAGAGGGTATAGAGAGATAAATGGTAATGGAAAAATACAATAAAATTGTTTTTAAAGAATTTGAATACAAAAATAAAATAAAATAGAAGTAACATCTAAATATAAAAAAGATTAAGGTTTTAGCCATTGTCCTTTTCCCCTTTGCAGTTCTTGCTGCCTGGCACACAGCCAAATGCTGATTGCTGGGAGCAGAGGGACTTGGTAAAGATAGAAGAAAAGCATATAGAGCAACACGAGCTTATACACCATCTTTGATCGGCCATGTGGGCTCTGAACTGCCAACCTCTGCCCTTATTGATACCCAAGAAAAATAAAGTTCTTACTCCTCTATACCATGTAGTCATTTTTTTAAAAAAAAATTATACTCAGAAGCAATTCTAACTGGTAAATATTCCTTCTTAAAAATCTCCCTCAACAGTGTTTTGCTATCCTGAATCTGCTTTTCTATTTTTAAGTAGAATACTTGAACATTAGAGAAAATACATTCAACTTTCCTGAGTTGTCTTTCTTTAATGAGATAACTGAAGGAAGATAGGCCAAAATAGAATCATTAAGTGTCAATTATTTAAGGGAAAAAAGGCTGCTGTACACTTGCTAACCACAAAGTCAGCTTCAGAGTTGTCAGGAGTAAGAGACAGAGCAGTCAAAGAGCCTTTCAATTTCAGTTTCTTCTTTAACAAGAAATACACTGGTTCTGACAACTCTCCAAGTGCAAATTTTCTCTCTTGGCATTGCCTTCATGTATTCACGTGGTGATCTGCTTAAATATGCTGTGTATAATCTTTAGCAATAAGAAAAATAAACCCCAGTAAAACAGTGCTTAGAAATATCAGAAATTATGACAGGAAAAGAAACCTCTTAATGGTAAATTGGTAAATGAAAATTTTCAGAATATGATAAAAATTAAGCATCAATAATGCAAAACTTATTTCAATTATTTACTTGAAAGCTTTAATTTAATAAGGGTAGATATGTTTTTCACTATAATTTACAATCCGTTGTGAGTAAACTAAGAAAAAGAATTTGTTGCATCCAGCATATGTGTAAGAGAAATGTAGGCGAACTTGTAATAAAGGGTTAGAAGCGTGGTTTCTTTTGTCTTTGCATATATTTCTCCTTTCCAGTCCATAGGCAGTCTGAGTTTATACCCCAAATATATTATGATACATTAAATTTATTTTACATTTATGGGTTTATTGTGAAGGATACAGTGTAGAAACAGCCAAGAGGAGGAGGTCAATGTATGTGGAGAGCTTTCATGGCCGCAACCTGCACACCCCCTCCCCTGGAGTTGCAGATGGGGCTGAAATTTTCCAGACTCAAATGACATGTTTTTAAACTTTAGTGAGTGATAATTGATAAATATAATTGTATATATTTAAAGTGTGCAATGTGATGATTTGATATATATATATGCACTGTGAAATGATTACTAACATCAGTATAATTAACATATCAATCACCTTACATAGTTAACTCATTTGAGTGTGTGTGTGTGTGGTGAGAATGCTTAAGATTTGCTCTCAGGATCTGTCAAGTACACAGATTACATGTTATTACAAGTACACAGTACCATGCTATTAACTACAGCCACTGTTTTGTACATTAGATCTTCAGGACTCTTTCTTCTTATAACTGAAAATGTGTGCCTTTGACCTACATTACCCCATATCCCCTATCCCCATCCAGCTCCTGGAAACTACCATTTTATCCTTTCTTTCTATGAAATTTTAAAAAATCCCACATATAAATGACACCATACATTTGTGTTTCTCTGTCTGGTTTATTTTAATTAGTATAAGATCTTCAAGGTTCATCCATATGGTTGCAAATAGTAGAATTTCCTTCTATGATTTTTTTTTTGTGATCTAAAATAAGATCTATCCTAGAGAATGTTTCGTGTACTTGAGAAGAACGTATATTCAGCCACTATGTATAAAATGGTCTCTATATGTAGATACGTTAAGTCTATTTCTGTATGTCAAGTCCATTATTTCCATATTGATTTTCTGACTGATCTATTTATTGTTACAAGTGGGATATTGAAGTCCCCAACTATGATTGCATTGCTGCCTATTTTACCTTCAGATCTGTTTATTGTTTAATATATTTAAGTGCACTGATATTGGGGGCATATATATTTATAACTGTTGTATGCTCATGATGAATTTATACCTTTAACATTACATAGTGACCTTTTTTTGTATCTTTTTACAACTAAAAAAAGATTTTATTTATTTATTTCAAGAGAGGGAAAGGGAGGGAGAAAAAGAGGAAGAGAAACATCAGTTTGTCGTCTCTTGCATGACCCCAACCAGGGACCAGCAGGCAACCCAGGCATGTGCCCTGACTGGGAATCAAACCAGTGACCTTCTGGTTCACAGCCCAGCACTCAATCCACTAACCGCACCAGCCAGGGCTCTTCTTACAACTTTTGACTACAAGTTTATTTTGGCTGATGTAAATATACATCAAAGGAAAGCTCTACTCTCCTTTGGTTTCCATTTACATCAACTATCTTTTTTTCATCTCTTCATTTTCAGTCTGACCGTATGTAAAAGTTATGTGAGCATCTTGTAGGCAGCACATGGTTGGGCCTTTTCTTTTTTAAATTAATTCAGCCACTCTACATCTTTTAATTGAATTATTTACATGTGTTGATAGGTAAATACTTAGTAACACCATTTTGTTAAATGTTTTCTGATTGTTTTACATGTCCTTTAATCTTTTGTTCCTTTTATGCTGTTTCTTTATTAATTGATAATTTTTACAGTGGTATGTTTTCTTTTTTTAATTTGTGTGTCTATATAGGTTTATGCTTTGTGATTACACAACTTTCAAAATACATCTAATAGTTATAGGAGTCTATTTTAAGGTAATGATAGCTTAACTTTAATTGCATGAAAACATTATAAATTTTAACTTTTTCCTCCAAAGTTTTATGTTGTTCCTGCCCTAACTGATATTTTCATACTGTGTGCCCAGTAACAAAATATTGTAGCTATAGTTATTTTTAACACTTTCACATTCAATGTGTATGCTCTTGGAGGTCAAAGTGATTTACATGTCACCATCGTACTATTAGAGTATTTGAAATTTGACTATATGTTTACCAGTTTATTGGCATCCTTTTATTTTCATTTGAAGAACTTCCTTTAGCATTTCAAGAAAGGTTTAGTGGTGATAAATCCCCTCAGCTTTTGTTGTCTGGGAAGGTCTTTATCAGAAGAGAAAGCGTCATGGTCTAAAATATTCTTGGCTTAGAGTATTTTTTTTTGTATGTGTGTGAGCAATTTGAATATATCATCCCACTCGCTCCTGGCCTGTAACCTTGAATCTCATTGAGCATCCTTAAAATAATTATTTTGAAATCTTTTTCAAGTAACACAAAGATATCCATTTCTTTGAGGTCAGTTACTGGAAATTTATTGTCTCACTCGGTACTGTCACACTTCTTTGCTTTTTCATGTTTCTGTTCACTTTGCCTTCATGTCTGTGCACCTGGTCAAACAGTCACCTCTTTCAGAGTTTTCAGATGAGCTTCATGGCAGAAATACAGCTGTAAGTGTATCAGCTACCTAGGGGAGTGACACGTCTGATTCCTGGCAGGTGAAAACAATGCATCTGCTGTGTAGCTGCGTTAGCTGTGGTCAATGCCAGTTCAGACTGAGCGGGTCTTCTGTGGCCAAGACGGCAGGGGCCTTGTGGGCGGCGATGGTGGCTAAGGCCACTCTGCTCCTTTCATGCCTGTGACAGTGAGTCCTAGCCAAAGGAATCCTATTTCTGGTCCTACTTGGCTCTTGGTCTATTGTGTTGACCGTTAAAGCTATAACCAAGCTGTCGGGATCTTGGGATGAGATACTACACATGAAACTACTATAGTGTTTCACTTTTGGGGCAGCAACACTGGTGGCTGAGGTTTAGGTCTGGGTAAAACTGCCATGGAACTGCAGTCTCAGTCTCTGGGATGCGCTTCAACAACCCATTTGGTCCAGGGCCGCCCCAACAGCTCAAGTCCTTGATGGACAGGGCGCAGAGGCATCATGGGACAGTGTGGGCAGAGTGCAGTAGAAGCACAGCCTGGGGAGAGCAGGTCAAAGTCCTAACTTTGGCATCCGGGGGCTGTCCTGGAGCAGTGGAAGAACATTCTTCGTGGTGTCCTTTCAAAGCCATGACCTAGAGCCCCAGGGGTGGAGCTCCCAGCAATAGCTGCAGTCGTGGCTGAGAGCCATGATCTGGGGCCCGGGCTTTGGGACACAAAGTAGTGGCATCTCTAATCCTGTATTTGGTGAGGGGTTGTGGTGCCTTGGTCCGACAGAGTGACTAGGGTCTGGCCCCTGGGAGTGTTCTCACTGTGGCATCAGGTTCAGCCCTAGCGAGGAGGTGCAGCGGTGAGGACTGTGGATACTTGTTAGTGGAAGCTGCGATTGTCCAAGGTAATGAGACTCGCTGAGATTGTCCTGGTTTCCTTTCCCCCTTGTGCTGACATCACTCTGCCAGGGTCCCTCCCTGGGCTGAGCTGCTCTAAAGAGGGGTATGGAGTGACAGGCAAAACGCGCGACTTCCCACACTTTTTTATGCAGCCCCTTTGTGGTAGTTCAGGACTTTTCCTGAACTATTTTCATGAGTTTGTACTTGTTCTTCACTGTTTCTGTGGGGGAGGTGAACACTGCTACCACTCAGCCCTTCATCTCACTGCAGTCTCTAATCATTTCCTTTCTCTGCTCTGCAGTCCCCACAAGGAGACAGTATAGAGGCTCCACACTGTGTCACCCCATTAGTATAATGGTCACCAGTGTGACTTGCTACCTACCATTAGTATAAACTAAGATGTAGTGGAGTGGGGTTCATTATGAATTAAAAAATACAGCTGCATAACAAAAAACTTTCAAAAATTTAGGAGCTCTGTGCCAGGAACATAGGAAAAAAGAATAAATAAATGTATTTATTAATCTCTAGACAACCCCCTTGGTCTTTGACCGTGGGTGCTTTACAACAAAAGGATGGAAGAAATTAAAAATAGTGCCACATTACTAAAAGTGCAGTCAGTAATTAATATTTCCTCCAGTTTATTATCCTATCACATAAAAATGTCTTCCAGGGTGCAATCACTCCAGTTTGCAAGCTTCCATTTGATCTTATCAGGTTCCAAAAGCAGGAGCGATCACACTCAACATGGGCAGGGGTCAAACAGTGTCACCACTTGTCCCCACTGCATAGATTATTTGTTGTTTTTTCAATGGGTCTCAAGAAGAAGGGGTAGGGGAAGATGCTGCTCTAACTACACAAGAGGTAAGTTGTGTCATACAGTCATTCACATTTGCATCTCCCACACTTTAGACAATCCATGTTCACCTGTCCATTCAAATTTTCTATTAAAATATGACTCTGAGGTATATGCATCTTTGCCTATCATTGGACTTTATAAAGTCTCAATTGTTTTCCTCATTCTGAAAAAATAGGACTTAGCAGGGCAAATTGCTGAAATATGGTTTGTTCCAAGTTCTCTGAGCATTTGTACTTACCACTGAGTAAGAGACTCTCAGCCGAGAGATGGTGACTGTCTTCTCAGCACCTGTTTGGAACCCATTAGGGCTACTGGCACCAGTGTGACTTGCTACCTATGTTTAGAGCACCCTCCCCAGAGGATATGCAAACTAGCTATCTGTAGTCACTGTCTCTTTTAGGGCAGACAGATTTTACTGGCCTCAGAGGGTGCAAGGGGAATATGTCTAGATTTGACCCATCTCTGCCATCCTGCAGGAAGCCCCATCACCACTAATTTCATGAGCTTAGGTGACCACCTCAAGCAAGGACATCATCATATCCATTCATCAATGCCAGTCATCTTCCAAACCTAAAGGAAATATCTTTTGTTGCACATCAACAGTTCTATTCAATGCACCTCTCCAATGCTTTCGGTTTTATTATACTGGGTAGGGGAAATGTCCCTTAGTCTAATATGATGCTCATGCACATAAACATTTAGGTCAAACATGCACAATCCCTTTATATAAAGCCTGTTCAGCTATATTCTTCTCCAGTTCTCCGAAATGATTCCCCTCCAAGTTGTCACCTCAATCCTATAAACTCTTATATTCCTAACTACAGCTTGCACTAGAACTTTATCAACAGGTTTTGGGTTTAAAATATCAGGCAGAAGAAATGTTAGTCAGATATAATAGTCATTTCCACAAAACATTTGTATAAAGGAGACACAGTCTCTTTACATAAAGCCTATTTAAATAAACATTTCAAATTTAATAATCTTATCAACCTTTATATTTCTATATTTTCTGAATTTAATTATAGCCCCTCCTAGGGCTAATTCAATGGGTTTTGGCACCACAGTACATGAAACTAGCTACCATGTAAAGGACTCAGAGAAACTACTCTTCTCCATTCCCTGAATATTTTACAGATCCAGGGGACTCTGGCCCTGTTGCTCCATCTGCCTATCAGTTGCTCTAAGCAATTTTAGGTCAAGTTTGTCATTACATTCTTTGCCCTCTGGTATATTAAATTCCCCCCAAATAGGATAATCATTGTGGATTTCTTCAGGTTCCTTAATTTGAGGGACCAACTTGGGCTCTCTTTTGTCCAGCCAACCTTTGATAGTGCTGTATTAAGACTTTTGCTTCAGCCGCCCTGATTGGTGTTGTTCAGTAGATTGAGTACCAGCCTGTGAACCAAAGGGTCGCCTGTTCGATTCTCAGTCAGGGCACATGCCTGGGTTGTGGGCAAGGTCCCCAGTAGGGGGCATGTGAGAGAGAACCACACGTGGCTGTTTCTCTCCCTCTCTTTTTCTCTAAAAAGTAAATAAATAAATAAAATCTTTAAGAAAAAAAAAAGACCTTTCTTTCAACCACATCTCTGACTTTTTAATTCACTGCCTTTGTAAACAATCACCTAAATATCTCCAAGCTGCCAGGACTTGTTCCTTCACTCTCTACTTTCTTTTTGCTCTTTAACACCCCTCAAAATTTCCTTTATTTCATGCATTTCTTAATAACCCTTTTAAAAGTTCTACCCTCTTATGATGAGTTCCTTGACTCTCCTCCAGCCTCTCTCCATTTCTTTGTTAATTTAACGTTTTTGTTAGAAACTTGAAGACCCATAATGGGAAGCTAATACAGCAAATCTGTGAAGTCTTCTTGGACCACTGCTTGATTTTACAGCAGTAAGGCAACCTGGGTGCCCATGGCAATATGGCTCTCTTACCAAAGGCATTTACCATCACCAGCATACTGGGCATATTCAGTGGGTGAATATCCTAGATAAATCGAAATGAAACTGAATAAAGTCTATCACATTTGGCTTGCATACACGGCATAGCCACTGGGATATTCCCCTGGGTATTCAGAGTGGGAATCAGATGGTCCCCCTTCTCAGGGAAAACAGACCTCACAGTGACTTTGACCCAGTCCACCCAGCTGCCGTTCCCTCAAGAACCACCTGCCATGTGTCTGGATCATATATAGACATATGTGATTGCTCCATAGTTATCCATGGGCCCTTTCTCCATCCAAGTGCATTCATCCACTCTGTGGAATTCAAAATCAAAGGTATTTTCCCTAAATGTTTTGTTTTCATGATTTTAGTAAAATGTTTCTCAAGTTACAAATGGAGGTGACTTCTTGACACTATCCTCTCTGGTTTCTGTAGTTTCTGGTCTTAGCCCTCTCCCCACATGAGCTACCTTCTTCAGGACAAGAGGTCTTAGGGGCACTTTTGGTTCTCCCAGTATAATTTTTCCTTTCAGGCTAATGTCTAAAGCTCATAGTAACCAATCTGAGCTTGGTTTGGCATAATGCTCTCTTGTCATCTCATGTTAGCTCTTACAGATAGCAATAAACAAGGAATTGTATATTTCACTTTTTTCTTATTGGTGTGTATTTTTCTATGCCTCCCAGTGACCCAAGTAGCTGGGAGTTGTATCCATCTATAAATTCTGTTGGTAAGTTTTACCTTTAGTAACTGATCACAGCAGGGCTGCTGTTCCCTAACATGGGTGACAATAGGGTCACTGAGGAATCAAAGTCTCTTCATCCTCCTACCTTTTATCCTTTTCTCTCCAAACTACACATTTTCATTATCCATGGCCTCTCTAATTTCATGTTCTTCAACATCAACTATTAAATTATTTATGATAGTAATTGTGGGAGTATTTTCCTCATCAATTCTCCAATGCCCCAACACCAACCTAGTGTCCAATAACTCAATTCAATTCTGACACTAACTACCCAAAGTTAGCACAAGCCCCACAGGTTAAGGGTTCAGTCCTACAAGACTTCTAACACTTTATATGCTTGTCACAAGTCCCTGGGGACACCCATACTTTTGGCTGACTGGCTATGAATTCAAGGGTTCCCACAACCCCTCCTTAAGTTTGATAATTCACTAGAAAAACTTACAGAACTTAGAAAAATACAACTTATGTTTACCAGTTTATCATGAAAGGATTAGACAAATAGAAGATAGGTATAAAGCAAGGTATGGGGTGTGGCACACAGCTTCCAGTTTGTCTTAAGGTACCTTTTTAGCACATGAATAGGTGGAACAACCTAGAAAATCCTGATATATACAGTATATATTTATACATATGTATATGTATATGTATATATATATTCATTAGAAAGTAACAATATTTTTAAAAGGAACAAATGAGTATACAATATTTGTCAGGATTTTGAAGAGTAACTGATATATTCTATATCTATACATAATATAGGGATATAGATCTATTTATATATATATATCAGTTTATAATTTAGAATTGGTAAATAATGCAGAGTTTTTATCATCATTTCTAATATAATACATTTAATCTAACTGAGACTTAAGAGGTCCACTTACAAGGGACATTTCCCAAGTCCCTGAATTAATACTAATTAACAACAAAGATTGTTGCTTAATTGGGATGGTAATTCTGCTTAATTGGGATGGCTTCTAGTGATTACATTGTACTCAGAAAGAAATATCCCAGCTTGGTTTAAAGGCTAATTATACTTTTTCTCCCCTAAAGACTGCTCAGAAAGTTCTGCTATGTGAAAGCCAGAAAGAGTTTAACCCCCTCCCCCTTTGGCGTAATGGAACAGCTTAATTAAAAAAAAAAAAGATGGGCATAAAAGTCCATTAATTAGCATCGTTTTGAAACATTGTATGATTGTTCTTTTACAGTGAAGATACTTGAAGAAACCATAGCAAACTAGAATTCTCTCAACATAGAAAGCATCTCTCATTTTTGGTGTCAGAATCTGCAAGCTAATAGAAACCAGTCCATGCAACTATCAAAGCAGTATTTATAAATATTAACTGTACTCAAAGTATCAAACAGGGAGCTAAGTGGAACAGGCATAAAACCATTAGAGATCAATACAAAAAGGTATAAAATACAGTGCTTGATTTTATGGTACAGACAAAAGTGTTACATAATTCAGAAGAGGGAAAGATTATTATCGTATGGGGAGAGATTCAATGAAAGGAATATTTTAGAGAACTTAGATTGGTAGTAGAAAATGGATTGGATTAGGGAGACTGGGGAGGTGGGGAGACAGAGGAAGCTGAGTTTAAGCAGACTAGGCCAGAGATGACAAAAGTCTAAATAAGATAGAACCTGCTTAAAAAGCAACCAACCAACCAAACAAACAAAACCTAAATTGCGAGGTGGTAAGAACCTAAACTGAAGCACATACCTGGCAGAAATTTCTAGTGGGTCATTTAGAACTTCTAAGATAACTCAGGAAATTATTGAGCTCAAGAATAAAATTTCCATAAGGAGGACAGGTTTTGAAATAACATGGTCATGTGTCTTACACACTCTCTGGTTTGCGGTCACTCACTCAAGTCCGGGCTTGTGTGTGTGCGTGTGTGTGATACGTTTCTTCTCCTCACAACCACCTGTGTCAAAGTCAAAGATCTAAGATTCCATTGTCCTTGTGGACAGCTCATGTATCTGTTCTGGTCTATAAAGGGAAGAATTTTACTAACTTAATCATCAGAAACTCAAGGAATGTTTGGCATTGTCTTTTGACAGCTACATTCTAGATTTTTCTTTAAAAAATAAATTTTAAGAATAAATTTGGTAATAAATTCTTAGTTTAAAAATATTGAATGGAGAAATTCAATGGAAAAAGAATTTTATTAATTCTGCAATTTGATCCTAAATTCCGAGTATCTTTTATAGATTACATCCATGAATATATGAAACACAAAGTTTTCAGTAGCAGCCTATGGAGACCATATTAAGAAGGCATTAAATGTTATTACAATATGAAATTTCAATGATCAAACAATTTGAGTGCAATTCTATTTGCAGTCCTATGTGAGACTATTCTGTTGTTATAGTGTCAACAGAATCCCAGAGCTACTACGTTACGATGTCTTGTAAGTATATGACTTTGGGCAAAATAGTTTTAGGGTGAAAACTACAGATATATAATTGTTGTATTACCACTATTGGAAAGAATTGTATAATGATAAAGCAAAGCAACTTAAACAGAAATAGCCTACATTTAAACATCATTAAGTTCAAAGCATAAACCTACCAATGCAAGGAAAATCAAGGTTTCTTGCCACAATACTTTCAGTGATGTCTCCTTGTGCTCAGGCCATAAAGTAGCTCCCTGAACTGTCCATATATTGTGATTTTATTTGTTAACTGCATATAGTTTATTAAATCAGCATAAACATATAAAATTTAATAAACCTTGCCACTGTCCAGCAAGTTTGATATTAACATGGGCCAAGAAGGACATTTTTTATGAGAATAAGCAAAAGTTTTTTATTTTTAATCACTTTTATTATTATTCTATTACAGTTGTCACAATTTTTCCCCTTTTGCCCTTCTCCACCCATCCTACCCTCTGTTTCCACAGTCCATCCCACACTGTTGTCCATGTCCATGGGTCATTCATATACATTGTCTAGTTCCTTCCCCTTCTTTCCACCATTATCTCCCTTTCCTATTCCCTCTGTTCACTTTTAGTCTTTTCCATGTTTCCATGCCTGTGGTTCTATTTTGCTTGTCAGTTTATTGTTCGCTAGATTCCTCCTATTGGTGAGATCATATGGTATTTGTCTTTCACTGCCTGGCTTATTTCATTTAGCATAATGCTCTCCAGTTCCATTCATGCTGTTGTGAAGGATAGGAGCTCCTTTCTTCCTACTGTCTAGTATTCCATTGTGTAAATGTACCACACTGTTTTAATCCACTCATCTACTGATGGGCACTTAAGCTGTTTCCAGCACTTGGCTATTGTACATAGCAGTGCTATGAACATAGGAGTGCATAGGTTCTTTTGAATTGGTGGTTTGGGATTCTTAGGGTACATACCCAGTGGTGTGATTGCTGTGTCAAAAGGCAGTTCATTTTTAGTTTTTTGGGGAAACTCCATACTGCTTTCCACAGTGGCTACACCAGTCTGCATTCCCACCTACAGTACACTAGGGTTCCCTTTTCTCTAATCCATGCCAGCACTTGTCGTTTGTTGATTTGTTTATGATGGACATTCTGACCGGTGTGAAGTGACATCTTAATAGACACTTTTACAAGGAGGACACACAGATGGCCCATAGACATATGAAAAGGTGCTCAACATCACTAGCCAGCAGAGAGATGCAAAATAAAACCAAGAAGGACATTTATCCAAAGAGAGAGATAAAGGAAAATCATGATTAATTCTTGAGAATTATATTGTCTTGCACCTGTCCTGTATATTTAGAACAGGAAAGATAGTGTGAATTTCTGTTCATTTCAGTGAATAATTTTTCATTTTTTCTTCTATGTACTTTCAAAGTTCCTGCTATTATGTGCCCTAAAACAGGCAAACCTCTGACTCTGTACTTAAAGAAGGAATGATGAAAAATATAATAGAAAAAACCCTATTTTCTGATAAATGTCTTTATTCTTGAATTTTCTAATGAAAAATCTATTAAAGATTTCAATTCTTGCATTTACAATGTTATTAGCTAGCATTTAACTGTAATAGCAAGTAACATAATTAATAAGGTCTCATAGTGTCATATACAGGACATGTGTGTCATATATAGGACATGCATGTCATGTACAGTTGTGAGTACAGACAACATGAAGTTTGTACTTCTATTATTGTTTATTAATTATTGTATTATTTCCATAAAAACAACTGTAAGCCTACTTTTTCTCTACTTTGTGCATGCCACAAAATGTAATAAAAATATTTAATACTTGTTTCTTAAATATATTTTATAAAGATGAATTATGAGGCTATGACTAGTGGTCTTATAGATATGCAGTTTTGAAATAATGATCTGAATGGTATATTTGTTGTTTAACTGGCAATCAAAAATGTATTTAGGGTCTGGTGAGAACCATATTTCTAGGAATGCCTCAGATAATGTTTTCTCAAGGTTTGAGAACATGCTCTATGCTGCAATTATATAAATTTACAGTTTGACTAACACTTCCTCAAATACACACATGGTATAGAATAAAATTTAATATTCTGTTATACTTTTCTCACTGGGTTTGTCTAATAAGAATTTTGTAGTAAGTTGGTGATTTAGGGAGGTTTGGTAGTCTGCATGTGTATGGGGAAGTATTTTTAAATAAATTATGAAGTACAGAATATGATATTCCACATCACCTTGGGTATCCCCTGTAAAATATTAGGATTCTGGAGGGAACGTGAATACCTCCACAGAGCAAAACACAAATATTAAGGCACATACCAGATACCCCAGAAGGAATTGTACTTAGTGATTCAACAAAAAGTATAAGGGAACACGTACTAGCGGTTGCAAATGTGCAACAGAAATGCAACTAAATGTTACATAGAGCAATGCTTTTCAGTTTTTACAATGAGTATAACACAGGGAACATGCTGCATGTTCAGTGTTAACATAGAAGTTCTTAAATGAACTGCAGATTAAGAAGGGATGGAAAGAAAACCTTTTGGATGGGCAGGACAGTGGGTGGAAAAGAAAAAGAACATTCAGATGGTAACATTCAGACATGTTATCTGACCCCCAATCCCACAACACACACATATCAAAAGTTCTGCAGAACATCCGTGTTGGTACCTTGATTTCTCAGACAAAAACTTAGGAGATTTCTAGCTTTTCAGAAAAGTCCTGAATTCAGAATGGTGTTATATACAGCATGTTTTTATAACAGAAGACTAGAAAGGCTCAATAAAGTAACTCGTTTAAACAGACGGGCTTGCACACTAAGAAAGCATTTGAGAGATCACATGACTCACTTCAAACTTTATTTCCACTGTAAATTGGTTTCCATGGTCTCAGACCCTCAATGGTTATGTTATTCCCCTTAATGATTAAGAAAATCACAATCTGCTTTTACATATTTGCAGCTGCTTTTCAAAAAAAATTCACATGTTGCCTGTGTCAGCATACTCTACCCAGTGACAGTAAAATGTCCCTATGAAGAACCTAAATTTCATACCTTTTATCCTCACACCCAGAAATGAAATAGATACTCAATAGCTCATTGATTTTTTCTTTTTATATGATAACTTTGCAGTGCCCTTGACTTTTAAAGGAGTACTTCTATGTCTTCATATTTTAATACAATGGCAGGAGCATTGACAATTTTATCTGTACAATATTTATTCACATAATCATTTATCAACATCTGGTCACTTTTAATAGGTTTTCCAGTCATTAGTGAGAATTAATAAAAGCCAACTAAATTTGCATATTAATTAATTTGATTAGAAAGCTCTAACTACATACAGAGTTAACTGACATTTGTGAATTCAGATGATTATTGCCCCATACCTCAAGATAAGTTGTTATAAAGGACAGAATTTACTTAAATGTGATTCTGATGCTGAATTTACATGTAATGATCAATGAAAATAAGTAATATGCATTATGCATGTAACAGAATCATTTTACTATAATTTATCCTTAGGATATGCCATAAATATTTAAATTTGTTCAAATAGTTTGATAAAACATATCTAAACATGTGAAATGTCCAGTTTGTCAGTTGCTTAAAATAACACATGGCATCTTCTTTTGTATATTTACATGTGGGTTTTAAATATGGTAGTAGAAATAAAGGTAGGGCGTGAAGAAAAAGATATCTGTCCCATTGTGTTTCTAGATAGAAGGAATATAATGTGTTAAAATATATCCCAGACTTTCAGGAGTATAAAAAAATAGACACCATCTAAGCTTATCCTTATATAAATAGAGACTGGTTTTCTGTTTTAAATATAAAATTTTATCATGACAATGAATAATCTAATATCCCAACGCAATTAATAAAAGTTTTTTGTATATAAGGCATATATGTAGTATTTAGTAACATGTCTCTCCTAAGGGACCCTTTAAATTTTAAAATAAATTCAATTTAATGTACATCTTTGGAATACTTTTTAAATACACAGATCCTTTGAGGAATGCAGAGATGAAGATGTGCTTTTGCTGCTTTATGTTACTCAGATTGGTCCAGAGTAACTACACACACTGACAGTCTTCAAAAAATCCCAATTGTTAAAATTCCTTCTTATTTTCAAAATATTCTACATATTCATAAAGGGCCTGGATTTCTTCTAGTTTTTTTAATCAACTGACAATATATTTAATAATTTGTCCCTATATCAATTTTTTAAAATTCTGAAGTATCTGGATTGGCTGTTGGTATTGATCCAGTTAAATGGATAGATAGACTGTGTCATCAAATTCCTCATAAATATAAACTTGATTTTGTCTTAGTAATATGCCTTGAATCTTGGTGTTTATTTTTTCTTTGCATATTATAGATCTTAACTTTTATTTGGCTGCTCTAACTGTAGTGTTATTTGAGATAATATGTAGCTCATTAAGATAAATATCATTATGATTAAGGTATGGCTTATTTACCCTGTCCTTGGATGCCTAGTAGAAACTTCTAACACAAACTAGACCTGCCTTATGTATTTTTCCTTTTTCATACAGGAATATATATTTTAGATAAATTACAAATAAAAAGAAATGTCAGTTGTGTACCATATTAATGATGGTATCCAAAGAACCATTATTTTGGAGATATTTATTATGTCCAATATTCTCCATACAGTATCTCATTTAACTTTTGCAACAACCCTACTGGGTAGATATATCAGGAAACTGAAACTCATTGATATTAGAAAAGTTGCCTGCCAAAAGACATTAAATTAATACCAGACGAACTGGGATTTCAATACCAGTCTGTCTGACTATAAAATATTAACTATGAACCACTATTTTACAGTGACTTTTCATATAGTTGTATGTGGAAATATATTTATAGTTTGGCATTGTATACGCAAGAATAACATGAAAAGTTTTGTCTAATCTAATTGACCATACCAGATTTGGTATGGTCTATTTGGATTTAAGTTCAACTAAATAGAGTATATTTTTCTATTAACTGGATCCTTTTACACCTTCTAAGGCAGCATGTCTGATTCAACCTAAGTTCTTTTTTATACTCCCTGTATTGGAATTTCTGACCTGACTGCTTCTTGGGTGTTTGCATATACTGATATTGCTTCAACTACTACTTTTATGGATTCATATATCTGCCTATTTTTCTTATGCGCTCCAGATTTATATACAGTTTACAGAATATATGAAAAAGAGTTCCAGATTTATATACTGATATACAAGACATCTTCGGCTATTCCATAGACATCTGACTCCACATTAGAAAAACAATTTCCACTTTCCAAATTTGTTCTTCTCTTATTCTGTATGTCTTTGAACTACATCATCATTCACTCAATAGCCTAAGCATAAAATTCAAAAGATATCCATAGTGCTTGCCTCTAACTCATTTCTCATGTACAATTGATCACAAATTTGTTCATTAAACCTCCTGATTATCTCCCAAGTCTATCCACATTTCCCTAATTCCACTCCAAATCATCTCACCAAGGCCTCTATTATGCCTTACCTAGATAATTTCAATTTCCATCTAACTACTGCTGTTTTCCATATAACCCTAAAAAATGCATCCTTCATACTACAACAAGACTGCAAATCTGATCATGTACTCTTACCTAAAATCCTTCATAGAACAATTTATAGATTTTATAATAATAACTTTTTATTACAAATTTAAAAAATTTCTGAGGCCTTAATTTGATCCTGCATTCATGTTTGTGTGTGTAAAAGCTAGGTGCATGGAAAGGTAGGTATCTGCTTAGTACTCTTTTTCCCTTCCCATATGTTCATTGCTTAGCCCTACATCCACTCATTCAATAAATTCATCAACAAATATTTTTGGTCTAATTTTGCCGAGCAACTATTGTATGCCTGGTCCCATGGAACTTACTACATTCTAGTGTGGGGAGAAGGAAATAAGACTAATAACATTAAAAATTTATGAAATAGGGGATTCCAGGAGGGCTTCAGAGTACATGAAAGCTGCACTCACCTCCTCCCAGTGCCAAACTGGATTTACAGCTAACTTATAGAGCAATCAACCTGAATGACCAGTGGGAGGACAGCTAAACAGGAGTATTATATCCAAGGAGTCACAGAAGAAGCCTCACAGAGACTGGTGAGAAGAGCAGAGACACAGAAAGGGCTGGCCCCTGCACCCACATGATGCAGCTGAGAAGTGGGAGGGGTAGCTCAGCAGCAAAATCCCCCCTGAGGAGCATGAGGTCTCAACCCCATGCTGGGAACTACACCCCAGAGCACCAGGGCTGGGATGTGGAGCCTGCATAGTGTCTGGCACTGAAAATCAGCAGGGATTCTGTCTACTGGGAAGAAGAGGGAGTCTGCTAACATCCCAGGTGCCCTTCTAAAGGGTAACACTCAGGAGCGTGCTCTCAGGCACTCACGTGGGACTCCAGTAGAGGAAAGATGATCCAGGGCACATGAGAGTGATAAATAAAAGATCTGGGAGGTGTGGCTCTTAGGAGAGATCTGGAGGGTCAGCCACTGAGGTCTTTGTCCCTAGTCCCCAGCCTGCCCCACCCTAAGGCACCATCTTCTCAGGGCTGAACAACCTCTTGTTATAGCACCAACCGGAGAAGTACACTAACCAGACCTCCAACTACTGGGGATACCACCATGCCAAGCTCAAGTCCTGCATAAAGGATGGTTGGCTGCACCTGACATGGACCTTCAATGTGCTCTTTTGTGGAGTAAGTTCTAGGCAGACACTCAGAAACTCATGGAGCTGTGTGGCTTGAAATAGTGGCCAGACATTCCCCATTCCTGCAGGCTCAGCCGGCACCATCCCCAATGAGACACTGTTTTGATCGGTCCTCCCAGCTCAGGGAGCGCTTTAAAAATAAAGGATCACCTTTCAACCTACAAGCAGTCACTGGTTTTAAAGCCTTAGGTAGGCAAATCAAATTAGATGTCACAATTGTAATTACCTCATTGAGAAAAATTTCAGTGATTATTTCTTCTCTTAAATTCAAATTCACCATTATTGGAATGAATGCCACATCAGGATTATCTGCTCATGTGAAAAAATGAAAATATATAGCTTTATTCATGATGAATGGACCCCCACTAATTTATTTATACCAGTTAAAATAGTTAATACTCCACTATAGTGCTTAAAACAACAAACAGAAAAGCTACGGCAGGCCATCCCAGATTTATTGAAAGAAGGGGTTATAATCCCCACAATTTCTCCCATTAATAGTCCAATTTGGCCTGTCTTTAAAGCAGATAAAAATGAGTGGAAGCTAACCAGTGCTTATAATATCCTGAATGTTATGGTTTCTCTCAGTAAAGCCCCCATATTTTATTGAGATGACTGAGGATATTTAAAGGGCCCCTGCAAAATATTTTGCTGTCATTGACCTAACCAATATGTTTTATTCTCTTCCCATGACTCTGGCTTCCCAGTGGCAATTTGCCTTCTTCTTTGAAGGCACCCAATGTACTTTTTCCTGCTTTTCTATAGAATATTTAAACAGCCTGCCATGGCCTATAACCTTTGTCATCAAGACCTGGAAAACATAAGCACTTTTCTTTCAGTTGCCTGTAGTATCATGTAGATGATATTCTCTTTCAATCTGAATCCTTGGAGGTCATCCAGGCAGGCCTGAATGCTACAGTGGCCACACTCCAAGACAAAAGTTGGGTTACTGCCTTGCATAAAATTTAAAGGCTGCTGACCTTCGTTAATTTTCTGGGTATTATCTTGTCAGCAGAGGGGTGACAGATTTCTGTCAACTATAGTTACTAAAGGTCCTAACTACCTTAAGCAGGCCCAACAACCACCAACGCTCTTTGGTCTCATTTGCTTATTGTATTAAGAATTATCTCTCAAATTACCCATAAAGCTTCTACTTTTATGTGGGGGCCCACAAAACAGAAAGCCTTGGAGCTCACCTGATTACTCATACAGCAGATCCTGTCCTTGGTACTACCAGAGTCCAAATTTGGAGGGGAGGCCCTGGTCCCCAAGAACTACATATTTTGGAGCTTATAGACATAGCATACTACCAAACGGCTTTCTGCAGGGTTTTGGAATCAGCTTCTTCCCACTGTACTTATACAGTGAGAGTGAAGGAATCTCACCACAGATTTCTCACTGTTATAATGGAAATTGTACATTCAGAAGTAGGGCTAAAGCTGAAATCAAAACTCTCCAAATTACAGGAGGACGTGGCTTTCAACACCTTCAATTCACAGCCCACCAAAGGTTTGGATGTTACAATGGTGCCCGCATTGCCTGAGCCCTTTGCAAAGTAGGGGTCTTTTTGGGACCAGCTGACTGAGGAAGGAGGAAAGCAATTATACAGTACCGATGGCAGTGTCACCATCATGCATGATGAAGCTTACAGGAGGGGAGCCACTTTCCACCTGGCCATCAATGCCTCCCTCACATTGCTTGCACCTATGGCTCTGAACAATCAGTAGAATCACCAGCCATCAACTCTGTTCTGCAGGATGACCAGAACAAAGTACTGTCAGCTGTTTCCCTTTCTACAGATTCTTGGAAATATCCAATGGTTTTAGTTTTTCTATCCATTCCAACCAAAGGAGAAAGGACAATTTCCTAACCCAGAGTGAAGAACTAGGGAGATGGTCCGCTTGACAACAGCTGGTCAGCATGCCCTTTGAAATGGGGATCTGCCCTATTTTTTTGCTCAGAGAGAGGCTAACATGCCCACAAGTCTCTTAATTGATAAAGGTTATAAATTCACCTAAAGTCCCCTTACTCAGTCTTTCTCAGTGTCATTGCACCTGACAATCTGTACCCATAAAAATCCTGGCCATGGGAGAATTCTTGTGAAATCCTGTATGACAAATAGGGAAGTTGCTAAGAAAGTAAACCATAAAGGTTCTCATCACAAGAAAGTTTTTTCTTTATTCATTTTTTTCCTTTCTGTTGTAGCTATACAAGAAGATAGATTTTAGCTAAACCTATTGTTGCCATCGTTTTTCAATATATGTAAATTACATGATTATGCTGTATATCTTACACACTGATATATGTCAACTATTTCTCAATAAACTGAATAAAATAATACCAAAGATTCATAAAAAAACATTATCTATATTAACCTGACTGGATAGCAACATTGTCCCAGCTCAAGAGCTCATTGTGGGAGATGGTATCACCTTAAACAATATTATCCAAAACCTTACCATTGGCAATGACGTCCCCACTCCATCTTTACCAACTCTTGGAGTTTCATCTACACCAGACCCAAGCAATTTTTCCTGCCCTTGGTTTTCTAGTGCTCAATCACACTGCTAGGTCCTGTTTTAAGAGGAAGGACTCGGCAGACTGGAGTGATTTTCCAGACATTGCAATTTGCTCACCCCATGTCCCAACATTTTTTTTTTCACACCAGTAAAACTAAGTTCTGCCGGCATAGTTATAATTCTATATTGTGCCATGTTAAGCCCCTATGGAACCGAATCCAATGTTTCCACAATGACTCCATTGTTAATGTTCCCGTTAATGTCACCCACTTCCCCTGCCTAAAGGAAGACCTTACTGAAGTGCTTATGCTTTGTGGTCTCCTAGGTATAACAGGAGAATTCTACTAGCTTCTCAATGCTCAAACCACACTCATTCCTCTTCATCTTCTTCCCCTATTCACTTCCTCATTGTTCATCATTCACTCCTCTATCTTGTTTTCTCTTATCCTAATAGTGCTTATCCCTCTCACTCTCCAAAACACTCATGGCAAATAAAATAAAAACCCATCTATCCTTCTACCTGGATATTTTCATAGATATTCAAAACACATATATATTTAACTGAAGTAGCTTATTATGTATTTACTCTCCATAAGTGTTCTGTTTATCATCATCCAAACATTTGTCCAGCTGACACCTGGCCCAGAAATTTTATATATACATATATATTAAAACCTCTTCTTTCTCTGGGGAGTTCTGTCATCACAAGTGGTAATGGTTCTCATGTTTTTGTTTTTAAATTATACAGCGCATATGACTGACCTTATGGACAACTCCACATTCTCACTAAATGCCAAACAAAACCTGTTGCTCTCCTTGTGTCCTGTTCTTTAGTAATTCTCATTTACCTAAAATGAGTTATAATTCTCCAATGAAAAGATAACAGCACAGAGCTAGATTGTGGAACAACAAACATGGGTCCTCATCCATTGTCTTTGGCTGTCCTGATACTCCCAAAGCACAAACCACATCAATACATTTGGGCCTCTCTGGAACTTCCCATTTATATGTTCATCATTTTTCCCTACCTTCACCAAATGTCATTAACCTGCCACACTCATACCTATATAATGGGACTTATCACTACACTAAGACTTACTGCAATGACCACAACAATCATCACTCCAATTAAAAAATCAAAAACCATTGACACTAACCAACAAATATCCAAAAATGTACTATTTCATATTTCTAAATATTAAAAAAATATTAGGCCTATTTATTCAAGGTCAGTGATTTGTCCAAGAAAAAAAAGGTGTTCGATAATGGATCAGCACTTAATTTTTTATTAGTTAATCCAAAAGGCATGTGTGATATTATTAGTAATTTTTGCATGTTAATTAATAATACCAGGTAAGTGCCAGCTCTAATAAAAAGCCTGAAATACTAAACAATCATTCTAAAAAACATAACTCACATTATGACTTTCTATAATTCAAACACAATATTGCTGGAAGTCCTCAAATGGACTGATTTATTTTCGTGGTAAACCCAAGCAACAGGAAACTTGGCTGCAAGTGGGCCTTTGCGGACTTCTCCCACTTTACTTGGTTTCTTCCTTCTCACTGTCAGAATACAGTGTTTTCTATGCTGTTTAGAGCAACTTATGCTCTACTTTCTGGGAATCTCTTTCTTCTAGTTATGCCACTCAAATACCCTCCAAAATAGAGTTCAAAACTGATGTCAAGACATGAAAGAGACCATTGTAATAAAATATTTCCCAAGTGCTCTCTCATCCAGTTCTAAAAGTACTGCTAAAACCTCTCATATTCTTTTTGTGGGCAGTTGGTTAATCAACCACTGTTACCACTTCTTTGATGGGTCCCCACACTCCACCAGAAGCCCAGAAAACCTAGCTAACCCCATCCCACTTGCCGTATGCAAGCTGCCCCTACAGCTCCAACTTACTGTTACCCTGTTTTCAGTTCCCCCCTGTTCGGCCCTCCCTAGCTGGTAGCCTTCTTTTGTTTGGAGCCATGGGAAGGCAACAGTTCTGCCTTTCATCTGAGGAGCAGAGATTCTGGCTGGTCACTGCAAGACTCAAAACCTTACAAAACCATGTGAGTTTGAAAACACTGGATATCACTGCTCCATGGAGTATTCTATCAATGTCACTTATGACTAATTGGTTGACAGTGTTGTCCAGGCCATCTGTATCCTCACTGATTTTCTGTGTGCTTGTATTAACTATTGAGAGAGGAGTGTTGAAGTCTCTAACTGTAATTGTTGGATTTATCTATTTCTCTTTTGGTTCATTAGTTTCAAAGCTCCATTGTTAGGAGCATGCAGTTTTGTGGTTAAAGTGTCTTCTTGGTGAACTTCCAGTCTTTATTACTATGCGATACACTTTTTATCCCTGATAATATTTGTATTCTGCTGCTTTATATTACTATAACTACTTCAAAATTGCTGTTTAGCATTTGCAATCTATATCTTTCTCCATGTTTTTATTTTAAAGATACATATATTTTCACATTTAAAATGTGGTTGGTGGATTTTATTTTGCTTAATATTTTATGAGCAGCTCAGAGCTATGGTTTGGTGTCTTACTAACTGTGGAGAATTTTTAGCCATCATCTAGTCAGATATTTTTCCTTTTCATTTTCTCTCTTTTGCCATGTAAAGTTATATATTCACAGCTTCTGGAGATTAGGATGTGAACACCTTTGTGGAACCATCCTTCTGCCTACTGTAGTTAGGTTGCTTGATACTGTCCCACAACTCTCGGGTGTTCTGTTCTGCTTTTTTTTTTCTTTCTGTTTGTGTTCTCTCTGTGTTTTTAAAAAATATTTTGTTTATTTATTTTTAGAGAGAGGGTAAGAGAGGGACAAAGAGAGGGAGAAAAACAGGCCCTGACTGAGGATCACACTTGCAACCCAGGCATGTGCCCTGACTGGGAACCGAACCCGTGGCCTTCTGCTTTGCAGAATGAAATCCAACCAACTGAGCCACACTGGTCAGGGCCTCTCTTTGTGTTTTAGTTGGATAATTTCTATTGATCTATTTTTGTTCACTGTTTTTTTCCTTGACTATGTTGAGTCTACTGATGAGCCTTTTGAAAGGGTTCTTCTCTGTTATTTTGGTTTTCATTTCTAGAATTTTCCTTTGATTTTTTCTAACATTTTGCATGCCTCCGATGACATTCCCCTAGTCTTCTATGCTATTCATCTTTTCTATTTGAGCTTTAACACATTAACTACAGTTATTTTAAATTCCTTGACAGATTGTTCCAACATCTATGTCGTAACTGATTCTGGTCCTGATGGTTTCCCTATGTCTTGATAGAATGTTGTTTGCTTGCTTTTTCACAGGACACATGAATTTTTAAAAGATAGTCATGTTGTGTAGAATAGTAGAGACTAAGTTAAATAATGCTATGTCTAGAAATATACATGACTTTTTTTCCTGCCAGAACTTTAGTATAGAATTTTGCATTAATGCACTTAGGAATTAAGCTGGGTTTATGATTTATTGTTAAGATTACTTTAACAGGCTTCAAATTCCTATAAAGGTAGCTTGGGTCTGTGTCTTCTTGATTTTGAATTTCGGATAATTTTTTTTGCAGCTGTAACTCGGAAAGAATCTCTTTTGGCACTTTTATTCCTCTCCTTCTTTCTCCCGGCAGTTTTATGTTGTTTATTGCTATTCAAACTACTTTGATAGGCAGTAGGTATGGGTCAATTGGTATAGTTTCTGTTGCTCTGATTAATGCTTAGTCTTGTGCATGCACTGTGTTCTTGGTTCCAGAGGGTGTGACCTTATTAGTTTTCTCCTTATTGGCTATCATTAGTATGGCCTGGGTGTTTCATTGTTGTTTATGCCCCTAGATATTAAAGCTTATTTATTTACTGATTTATTTCAAATGGGAGACCAACTTTAAGGATCAGGGCAGTTTGTAGCCCAACATGCACTGCTACTGTTTTCTTTCTCAACAATAAACACTTAAAGAGTACTTTCTTATCTTTTCTGGAACTGCACAATGGCATTTGGCAGGAAAGGCTCTGCAGGCTTTCATGTGCTCCTACCATTTCTGGGGATCCAAGGGATTTTGCATTGTCTCTCCAGCTTGCACTTGACCTTCACACATTTCTCAGCTATTCTCACTGTAGGTTTTGTACCTGTGTCTGGTTCGGTTTACTCCAGATGGACATAGGTTTGCCCCTATTTTCTCCTTGTAGACAGCCTGCCATTTGATTTTAGGTCCCTTGTGTGCTCTCTATCCTCAGCTCTCCATGGAATGGAAAATAGTCATGAATATGAGAATTTTCTGACCCCTTTTAATTGAAACAATGATACAGATACACTATCTATCTCTTTATATGCTGGGATAAAATGTGAAAGTCAACTTGTAGTATTCCACTTTAATATTTCTTGTGAGTTTTCTATTATATAACTGCATTTTTTAGCCAGCGCTCAAGTGGTTATAATATGCCTTCTTCACTTATCATAGTCTACTTAAAGTTAACATTGTTCCCCTTTACAGAAAATATGAACACCTTGAAAAGTACAGATTCATATGACCCCTGTCACATATGGTGTTATTGTGATTATACCCCTTTTCTGGGGCATCATTATATCCATATGAAGCATAGGCCTCGTGATACGTTGTCACATTTTGTTTTAAGTCATCATTATAGATGTCTTAAACACATTAAGGATAGTATTTTATTTTATATTTGTGCTCTTATACAACATTTCCATTGATCATCATTCATTTATATTGATTCAAATTTCCATCTTCTGTTAATTCTTTTGAAACCAATGAACTTCTTTAAACAGTTGTTATGTAGCAGAACTACTGGTGACAAATGACTCCAGCTATTGTTTATCTGAAAATGTCTTTAGTTTACACACATAAAAGGCATTCACAGTGGATCAAGGACTCTGAGTTGATGGGTTTTGTTTTGTTTTTGTTTCTGAAGACTTTAAAGATGCCATAGTATAGTCCCTCATGAAAAGTCAGTCATCATTCATATTGTTTCTCTCTTATATATTGTTCACTGGTTGCTTTCAAGATTTTCACTTTATTTTTTGTTTTTGCCACTTTGACTACTATAAGCCTAAATGTGGCTTTATTTGTATTTTATCTGCTTTGCATTAACTGAGCAGCTTGGATCTGTAAATTTGTGGTTTAATTACATTAAGTTTGCAAAATTTTAGTAGTTGTTTTTTTCAGATACTTTTTGTATTTATTATTTTTTCTTCTTCAAGTGATATGAAATATATAAGATATATTACATGAATGTTAGCTTGTTTAATATTTTTCACAAGTCTTTTAAGCTCTACTGATTTTTAATTTTTTGACTCAATTTTCTCCAAATTGAATAATTTTTATTGTTCTACCTTCAAATTCACAAACACATTAATCTCCACTATGCTATTAAGTCTAATGCATTTTTCATTTCACATATTTTATCTTTTCTTTATATAGTTTTTATTTAATTTTTTCTTTGTAATTTTTGAGTTGACTTACTGCTAACTTGGGCTTTTCAGGAGTGTAATTAGAGTGTCTGCATCTCCAGTGAATTCCTGTCTCGGACTGGAATCCCTCAATTTATTCTCATCCAGGACTTCCTGACTCTCACCTTACATATACGAAAGTTAGTATTTAGACAAACACTTGTAAGCACTTCTATGAAGGTTTTCTCTGTAACATTTCATCTTCTCCAGTGGCCTGAACCACAAACTACAGCTTCCTTAGCAGCTCTGAAATCTTATTTCTGCTCCCTTAGTTGATTCAAGTATCTGTCTAGAAAGTTCCCACAGGCAGGAAGTGTGGTGGCTATAGCTCTTACCCCATGAGTTTCCTTTCTCGGAATGACCATAGTACCAAACTGATCTCTGGGATATTTAAACACTCAGAGATTATTCTGAGGAACACAGGGTGGCCTCTTTGTCTCAGGAGGGATGCTTTCTAATGTTATAATTCTGACAATAACTCCACTGACCCTGCACAGAAGCAGCATGATTCATTATGCAGAAAAGACCAACCAGCACAGCATTTTGTTTCCAATCACTCAGATGATTGCCAGTATACATATAGGTACAACACAATCATTTATGACAAAAACCTGCCATCCTTCCTGATCCCACAGTGTTTGATAAACATGTATAATGTTTATTAAAAACTCCTTAATTACTATCACATTGGCTTTCTGACTCTATTGTGTTAATAATTTAAAAAAGCCCTCTTACACTTACACATAAAAATTGGACAATTTGACATGCATTTGGGTAGCTGAGCAGCTAACTACCTATTCTTCCTGCAATCGTTCAATTGCCATGTGAATTTCTTTCTTTCTAAAATCTTATGTGAATAATGGTTTTAATTCTCTGGAAGAGATGTGGAAGATATCATTTGAATCAAACAAACATACCTGTGAACTTCAAAATATTCGTTCTTTTGTGCCCTTGCCTATTTCATACTGCATTTCAAATCTTCTCATTGCTTAAAATTTTATTCACTGTTTGTTAAAAGTGTGGAGAGTGTCATATGCTAAACTCAATCCATCAGTGAGTTAGATATTCAACCTTGAGATATCAGTACTGGTATGGAAATATTCACTATAGTTTCCAAGGGTCTTCATCTCAAGGAGAGCATGCTTTCACTTTATAGAGAAAAGGATAAGAATCCGACCTGAGAACCAAAAGGTTGCCAGTTTGTTTCTCAGTCAGAGCATATGTCTGGCTTGCAGGCCAGGTCCCCAGTTGGGGGCCCATAAGAGGCAACTGCATATTGATGTTTCTCTTACTCTCTTTCTCCACCTCTTCCCCTCTCTCTAAAAATAAATAAATAAAATTGTGACATAATTCTGCCAGCATGCTATACTCACTGTACATAGCAACAGCTAGTTTGAGGGGGGATAAGAAATCTGTACTGCATTGTCCAGCACCATAGCTACTAACTCCATAGGGTTATTAGCACTTTAAATTCAGTAGTCTGAATCAAGATGTGCTGTGAGTTTAAGGAGTTCCGGCCAAGATGGAGGCATAGGCAGTCGCACTGTGCTTCCTCGCTCAACCAAGACTGAAAACAACAAAGATTGAGAAACAATTAACAACCAGAACAGAGGGAAATTAATTGAACAGAAGTCGGGCTCCAGTACATCCAGACCGGTAAGGAGCGGCAGAGTCGGGAGGCCTGCGAAGTGGGGTTGAGGGGTTCCCGGCGGGAAGAGGCGCTGGCTGGCGGGCGCGCAGGGTGCAGACGGCAGCGGACGGACCGGTAGCAGACGCTGGGCGCGGAAGCGCGGAGCCGACTAGCACACCCAGTGAGGGGCGCAGGGCAGCTGGCTGTCTGCAGCCACACGTTTGCAGACAAATAAGTG